>LNAC01000079.1:4490224-4522030 GCA_002007465.1 Ailurus styani
GGAGCCCGATGCGGGCCTCGATCCCAGGACCCTGAGATCATGACCTGAGCCGAAAGCAGAGGCTTTAACCCACTGAGCCACCCAGGCACCCAAGAGTTGATCTTTTCAATAAGAAATCTTTGCTCTCTTTTTCTTTAATTATGAAAATCCCACAGAGTTTATCGCTCTAACCGTCCCACACAGAAATCAATTTTTCTCTGGACGCTGCACGGCTGGCCATGAGACAGAGGCCAGTCTGTTGGCAGAGGGGGGTTGGGAAGAGTCAAAATGTGGGTGCCAATGAAACCTGGGTTCACTGAACCTCTGACTTATGATACAGGCTCAAATATGGCAGATATGGGGAAGGAGGGAGAGAGAGAGAAAGAGAGTGTGTGTGCTTCCATACACACACACACACACACACACACACACACACTCAAGAACATTTACTGAACACTTAATGGGTTGTATTGGGTACCATGCTAATCCCCTTATTTTTATCTCCTTAAATCCCTACTTTCCATTTAAATTTAAATTAGGTTCCCCTTCCTTTCTTTGCATTTCAGAGAATCCCTTGGCCTGCTTCCCCCACTCCCCATATAATAATGACTTGAGATATAATGGACCACTATTGTCCTCAAGTGGTTTCAAACCAGTTTTATTAAAGTACATTCCTTTCCCTATGTTTATGTTAAAAATCTCAAAATCATAGTAAGGGTAACGCAATAAGCACCTGCATACTCTTCCTCTAGACTCACCAGTTTTGAACATTTTTTGCACACACACACCCCGCCCGGTGCGTCTGTACATATGTATTATTTTAACTTTTGTAAACCTGTTTGAAAATAAGTTGTAGACATCAATGGTTCAATCATGTTTTCATCCCTAAATATTTCAGCATGAAGTACGTAAGAACAAAAACACTGTCCTTTTTTAACACCATTATCATACCCAAGGAACTTAACCTCTATACCCTATTATTTCTTACTGAATCCACATTCAAAGGTGATGAGTTGTCTCAGTGATATCCTTACAGCGATATCCTTCCCCTTATGACAGCTGTTGTGTCTTAGAGTTCTCTCTCCTTTCGGTCTTTCACGACATTAATATTTTTGAAGAATCCAGGCCAGTTGTTTAATACAATTTCTTCCAATCTGGATTTGCCTGTTTCCTCACAATTTGATTCAGATGAACACTCTGGCAAGAATACTTACACAGGGAGGTGGAAACACACTTAATAGCTCTCAACAATCTGGCCAGGAGGCCTCTTGCACCAGTGAGTACTCTCCTAGCACCGGGGGCCTACAGAGCACTTTCCCACGTACCATGTCATTTGACCCCAGAATAACCCTAAGACAAGACAGGACAATTATAATAGTTTCTTCTTCAGAGTTATAAAATCTGAGGCTCAGGGATGAGAAAGGAAACTGCTGAAGTCACTCTGAATCAAGCCCCAAACCCACATTACTTCCTTCTGTAAATTTAGCTGATGCACGGTGAACAGCTTCTTAATGTCAATATTGATTTCTTTGTGTGCCTGGTGCCTGAGCCTTAGCCACTACCATCATGTTGGGCCTACAGTGGAAAGAACCAATTTCCTAATAGCAGTGATTCTATCTTTCAGTTTTGCCATAAATATAAAAATGAAACAAACACTTCTATCACAACCATAATCAAAAGGCAGACCGAGAAGTTATGAAATCAGTAGAGGTTGTGAGGCTGGACAGGATGGGATGGGAACCCTTCCGATGCCACATGCAAAGACAGCTGATAAGCCTCCCTGGACACCCAGAACTCAAATAATCTAATACCGGGAGGAAGGAGAGCCAACTAATTAATATAGAAGGAATACTAGAGCTAGAAAACCACCATCCAACCATGACTTCCTTAATCGATTCAGGCAAGAATTATCAATGGATATTAAAGCCATCAAGTAAAGTCGCATGAACAGAATTACACAGTGTCTGAGTAACACTATCCCCAGGTTACTTGTTAATGAAAACGAAAGTCTTTATAACATACATAATATATACTTATATATATGAACATATAAAAATTTCTGTAGATAAATCTTTGTGATTTTTTTTTGAAATTTAAAGATTTTATTTATTTATCTGACACACACACACACAGAGATTACAAGTAGGCAGAGAGGCAGGCAGAGAGAGAGAGGAGGAAGCAGGCTCCCTGCTGAGCAGAGAGCCCGATGTGGGCCTCAATCCCAGGATACTGGGATCATGACCTGAGCCGAAGGCAGAGGCTTTAACCCACTGAGCCACCCAGGCACCCAAATCTTTGTGATTTAACTTTATAGTAGAGAAACCTGCAAACACCCCCACTCAAGTGATCAAAATGAGTATCACCAACAATGGGAGAAACGGACATCAAGAGCCTCTTGATATGACATACTGAGGAAGATACATCATTTCTGTGGAATTCTTGACACATATGCACAACTGAAATATAATCATGATGAAACATACCAACCCAAGTTGACCTACAAACCATTACCTACAAACCACTGACCTACACTCCTCCAAATTGCTCATGTCATAAAGACAAAAAGAAGTTGAAAAACGAATCCAGTTTGAAGCAGGCTGAAGAGATGTGAAAACTAAATGCAATGTGTGATCTTCTGAGGGAAAAAAAACTCGACCCCCCACTCCAAATACCCCCAAAAGCACAGCTAACAAGGAAATTATCATGGCAACTCGTGAAATTTAAATACACACTGTATACTGATTAACAGTACTTTATCAATGTTCGATTTCCCGAATTGCACTAACATTACAGACAAGAATCATCTTGCTCCTAAGAGATACATAGGAGCAAATGTCATGATGTCTGCACACACTCAAACAGTTCAGTGGTAACAACTGTAGTGTATTTATTATACCAGGAGAGAGAGAAAAAAACTATAATGACGAAATGTTACCAGTTGGTGAGTATGGGGAAAAAGTCACACAAGAATTCATTTTACTACTCAGGAAACTTTTTTTGAACACGAAACCTCCCCATTTCAATGGCAAGTTTCCTTGTCTCTTACTTTCTTCCCCAAACATGCAACCTCCTATCATGCTACCCGTACTGGCTCTACAACTTGAATTTAACATCAGCTTCCCTTAAAATTTTTAATGGGTACTTGTTAGATATTTGAAAACTTACAAATTGGGCGCCTGGGTGGCTCAGTGGGTTAAAGCCTCTGCTTTCGGCTCAGGTCATGATCTCAGGGTCCTGGGATCGAGGCCTGCATCGGGCTCCCTGCAAGCGGGGAGCCTGCTTCCCCCCCTCTCTCTGCCTGCCTCTCTGCCTCCTTGTGATCTCTCTCCCGCTGTGAAATAAATAAAATCTTTAAAAAAAAAAAAGAAAACTTACAAATTATAATCAGAAAGGCATAACTAAAGAATGAATTGTTTACAAATGTGTCTTGAGCCACTATCCTGTGGGCACTAGGAATACAGCAGAGAATAAGACAAAATCCCTGCTTTCTTAGAGCTCTGTATAGTAGAAACAAACAAGGCAATTCCAAGGTACTGCAATTCTTTACTCATTGTTCTTAGAGTCTAAACTTCTTTTAATTATCCTTCCTGGGTATCATGATGGATGTGATATTTAAATCCATTTCTCTCCATTATTTTTATAACGAAACACAATATATGTGAATATTTTATTATATTTTGATAAACTGACAATATGTAAATTACATACTATTTGTAAAATGTGTAAAGAAAATACATGGTATCTTCTTTATTTTTTTAGGTTTTTTACTTTAACTCCAGTATAGTTAATATACAGTGTTACATTAATTTCAGGTATACAATATTCAACAATTCTATACATTACTCAGTGCTTATCACAAGTGTACTCTTAATCCCTATCACGTATTTCCTCCCTCCCCCAACTGACCTCTCCTCTGTTCATTCTCTATAGCTAAGAGTCTGTTTCTTGGTTTGTTTTTTTGCTTTGCTTATTTGTTTTGTTACTTAAACTCTACATATGAGTGAGATCATATGGTATTTGTCTGGCTTATTTTGCTCAGCATTATACTCTCTAGCTCCATCAATGTTGTTGCAAATGGCAAGATTTCATTCTTCCTTATGGCTGAATAGTATTCCACAGTGAGTGTGTGTGTGTGTGTGTGTGTGTGTGTGTATCTCACATCTTCTTTATCGGCTGTTTCCGTAACTTGGCTATTGTATATAATGCTGCAATTAAACACAGGAGTGCAAGCATCCCTTTTAATTAGTGTTTTTGCATTTTGGGGGGTAAATACCCAGTAGTGCAATTACTGGGTCATAAGTAGTTCCATTTTCAACTTTTTGAAGAACCTCTGTACTGTTTTCCACAGTGGCTATACCAATTTGCATTCCTACCAACAGTGCAAAGGGCTCCTCTTTCTCTACCTCCTCACCAACACTTGTTTTTTCTTGTGTTTTTTATTTTAGCCATTCTGACAGGTATGAAGTGATATCTCATTGTAGTTTTGATTTGCATTTCCCTGATGATGAGTGATGTTGAGCATCTTTTCATGTGTCTGTTGGACATCTGTATTTCCTCTCTGGAGGAACATTTTTTCATGTCTTCTACCCATTTTTTCATTGGATTGTTTTTTGGGAGTGAAGTTATACAACTGCTTTATATATTTTGGATACTAACCCTTTATCAGAGAAGTCATTTGGAAATATCTTCTTCCATTCAGTAGTCTTTTAGTTTTGTTGATTGTTTCCTTTGCTATGCAGAAGCTAATATATGGTATCTTCTTTACGAATTATATCCACTAAGTGACCCTCAGCCAAGGGGAAAGATGGGTGTCTCAGTCAGTTAAGCATCTGACTTCAGCTCAGGTCATGATCTCAGGGTCCTGGGATCAAGCCCTGGGTTCCGTGCTCAGTGAGGAGTCTGCTTGTCCCTTTCCCTCTGCTCTTCCCCCTACTTGTGTGTGCTCTCTCAAATAAATAAAAAATATCTTAAAAAAAAATAGGTAAGATGGTTGTGATGGAGGACGCAGAGAAACCTGATGGTTTAGTAAAGTGTAGTGTAAGTGTAGTGATGATGGCACATTGGATTTAATGAGAACACATTTTAAAAGGATTTAACTAGCAGGGTATTAACAGACAAAATCCTTACAGTGTTAGCAGTTCTCACTAGTATTCGAGAATCACTAATGCTGAAATGGACACTCGGAGGTCCCTGAGGAAGTGAGGTCTCACAGATGTGTGGGGAGGCGGCAAGATGGAGAATGTGAGAATCTGGAGATAGCTGTGCGTGAGACAGTTAGAGATGAAGTGATGATTGACGATGAACTGAATTAGTATTTACCACTCTTAAGAGGTAGAGTCAAGTTCACAAACTCTTTAACTAAATGGAAGGGGAGCAGAAGGGCCACAAAATAATTGCTGGTCTCGACGCTACCTGATCTGCCTGAGCTATGCCTGTCTGGGCAAAGAAACAACTCTAGTTTTGCAGTGCAGTGGTTATTTTTGATTTGACTTGCAGTGCAGTGGATATTTTTGATTTAAAATAGAAATGAACATAGGAACTTGGATCACTGTTACCATATCGCATTGCATTGGATTGATATATAGCTCTGCTTCTGTTTATGGAATTGTCAATATTCTATCCTCATGCATGTTATTTCAAATAAAAGTCTTCATTTCATTTAATTATTTATTTTTTAAGGAGGATCCATGCCCAACATGGGGCTTGAACTCATTACCCATAGATCAAGAGTCGTGTGCTCTACCAACTAACCAGCAAAGCACCCTCCAAATAAAACTTCTTTTTTTAAAGATTTTATTTATTTATTTGACAGAGAGAGACAGTGAGAGACGGAATACAAGCAGAGGGAGAGGGAGGAGCAGGCTTCCCGCGGGGCAGGGAGCCCGATGCGGGGCTCCATCCCAGGACCCTGAGATCATGACCTGAGCCGAAGGCAGATGCTTAACGACTGAGCCACCCAGGCACCCCGGAATAAAAGTCTTTTAATGCAAATAGTCTGTGAGGGCCTGGTTCACCCAAATCAGGCTGCTCTCAATCATCTGACTCCCACTCTACCACCATAAAATCAAACTCATGGCAGCAGAGATTTTACGTAAACATTCATATTCTCAGCTTGGTTTTTTTTTTTTTAAAGATTTTATTTATTTATATGACACAGAGAGAGATTACAAGTAGGCAGAGAGGCAGGCAGAGAGAGGAGGAAGCAGGCTCCCTGCTGAGCAGAGAGCCCGATGCAGGGCTCAATCCCAGGACCCTGAGATCATGACCTGAGCCGAAGGCAGAGGCTTTAACCCACTGAGTCACCCAGGCGCCCTCAGCTTGGTTTTTAAAAGGCTTCAAGTTATCAGCAGGATACTAAGGATGCTAGAGACTAGATATGGTATTTCTGATGTAATCATTTGGGAGCTAAGCGGAAGGGTGGACTGAAGCAATTTTCTCTAACTCTTGAAGCACGTTAGACAGGCACGAGTGAAAACCAGAATTCTAGGTTTTCCAGTCTCAACAACAAATTCAGATTCGGTCATTTCCATTTGACCCCTGACCAATTAACTATTTGTCAGTAGAGTTATAACTAGGCTGCATCATATGACGACCACTTACTTAAAACTAAAGTTTACCCCACCAGGCAATAACTATTTTATTTAAATCAACAAAATACACTTGGCTTTCAACATCGGCAACTTATTTCATGTGTGTATGAGTTGCACTTAAACTTTTAGTTCCTAAAAATCATGTCTTTCAATCTTCCTTATATCCCCCAAAACGCCAACTATAGTACTTTGCACATAAGGGACCAAAAATGACTACTTAATATTACAACAAAGAAAAATCATGGTCTAACCATGATTATCTGGTTAAAAAATATACATTATGCCAAAGAAACGTAACCAGCTTATCTTGGAAAAACACAATTGCAAACTTATCTTGGTGTTCCCATTACACTACTAATCAACAGTCTGTTAACATTCCAATTGAATTAAATATGGCATTTAAAAATAGTGTCATGTGACTGCACGTGAAATGCAAAGCCCTCAGAAACTGACAGTAAATGGTAAAATTCCATTCTAATGAAACAGATCTAAATACATTCTAATGTCACTTAATGGACTACCATTAAAAATAGTGAAACTGTTTATCCATTAAAAACAGTGAAACTGTTACTTTCAGTCTTAGATGAAGTATACAGTTTGGTTAACTCTGCTGTTAGCATCTGGCTCTGCACTTTCTCCTGCTCAGCAATCCAGGTCACTTTCAGTGTGAAGAGCTCATTACTCTGCTCCTTGGCCGTTTTATCAACAGTCTGTCACACTCCTCCCCATCTCAATTCCCCCCAGTATACCACTTTTTAAAATAAAATCAGTTCATATTAGAATACATATAAAAATAGCGAGTGACCCCCCAAAATGCTTTTGCTACAGAAACTGGTGCCTAGGTAAACTGCACACGATGAAGATTGAAGATATCTATTACACAGAAATCTGCATCTATTAATAGACTGATGTAATGTGTTCATCAAAGAATAGCTATGTTCCAATCTGCTGGTACAGAGAAGTAGATTCATATAGAGTACTAGGAATTTTATGTCTAAATTGGATTCTCCCTGTTGTAGTTCAACAGTAGTATTTGTGAAAGTAATCAATTCCCAGATGGAAAATACGGTCATTGCATAGATAGAAGGCATACTGTAAATGAAGCTCAAATAACATCTACAGGCTTCTCATTTTTAGGAATTTCTTACTCAAAGCCACTTCTCTTGCGTTAGCAATCAATAAAAATAACATTGCTCAAAGTAAGGTAATACTTTTCCTTATTCTAACAAGCCTTTAGTCTTCAATATACATACCAACAGTGTGGATAGGTTTCCGATAGGGCATCAGGCCAAAATTGTATTGAAAAATTCCTCTGGCATGGAACAACGGCAAAGCAAACCCCATGATCTTCTGTAGCTTCTCCTGTACGGCTCGCAGCCATGAGCCTTCGGGGTTGTTAACTTGTTTAAATAGTTCGTTTTCTCCAAAAGAAAACACTGGGACCAAGGCAGCGCTACAAAGAACAAAGTGGAAGAATACGAATTTTTAAGGAAAACGATTTAAGTATTTTATTCTGTTCAGATGACTTTTGCAACATATCCCAACATTTCTTTTTTTTTTCTTTCAATCTTATTTATTTATTTATTTTAATTATTATGTTCAACAAGCCAGCATATAGTACATCATTAGTTTCTGATGTACTGTTCAAGGATTGGGCATGCGTTTTGATGGGTGTTGTACATAACTGATGAATACTTGAACCAAGAATTTTTCAGTGTTCCCATGTCTCCCTATACTATTAATTTCATGTCCCACACAATGCAACTGACTTATACTTGAAATCCTTTTGGGCGGTATTTCAGCAGTTTAGTGACTTGTGGAATTTTAATAGAAAAATCTCCAAGAAGTTTCTTTCCTTTTTTTAAAAAAAATATTATTTATTTATTTATTTGACAGAGAGAGAGATCACAAGTAGGCAGAGAAGCAGGCAGAGAGAGAGGGGAAAGCAGGCTCCCCGCTGAGCAGAGAGCCCGATGCGGGGCTCGATCCCACGACCTGGGATCATGACCTGAGCCGAAGGCAGAGGCTTAACCCACTGAGCCACCCCGGCACCCCTCCAAGAAGTTTCTTTCTCACCTATAGTTCAGGCCATGATTCATTTGTTCACTTGGCTGGAAATTTATACTCCATATATAAAATTTTGTACTTTTTGTTTGTGTGTGTTTTTTTTTTAAGATTTTATTTATTTACTTGAGAGAGAGAAAGAAAATGAATTGGGGGGAGGGGCAAGGAAGGGAAAAGCAGACTCCCCACTGAGCAGGGAGCCCAATGTGGGGCTCAATCCCANCTTTTTTTTTTTTTTAAGATTTTATTTATTTACTTGAGAGAGAGAAAGAAAATGAATTGGGGGGAGAGGCAAGGAAGGGAAAAGCAGACTCCCCACTGAGCAGGGAGCCCAATGTGGGGCTCAATCCCAGGACCTGGGATCACGACCTGAGCTGAAAGCAGATGCCCAACCAACTAAGCCACCCAGGTGCCTGTGTGCTCTGTTTTTAAAGGTGAGTTTAACTTCTAGATGCCATGGCATTGAACTACTTTAGTGGGAAGGTTGTATACCATTTCCCATGAACATCCACATCTGCTTTTATTGTAAGGTTGACTAAGAGGAAGTCTGTCTTTAAGGACTAGAAAATTTACTTTATTTCTTTGTGTTCATTAATAACGTCTTAATTTCTCTGACCCAGGTACCTGAAATGAGAAGTTACTTACCCATGGGTCAAAGCAATTTTAACAAATCCTTTCCGTTGGCGGATGAACAGAGTGAATTTTCCAGGATGAGCATCCAGTGATTCTTCTGCACCCCCGAGAACAATGACTGAAATGTTTCCACCTCCCTCCTTGCTCAGCACATGGGACACACTTTTCTTAGAGACTGAGACTGACCCTTAGTGAATAAAACAAAAGGGCTAAGTATTTATTTTAAAAATTAAAACATTTTTATCATAATATTCAATGGCATCAGTGAACATTTAACAAAATTCCCTACCCTGCTTACATTTGGAACATCTTATAGTTTATAATTTTGTCACAGCCAGTCTTTGGCAATATATTCCATTAATAAAATATAACATTTTGGCAGGTGATGAGTTAGGTCTTTAAAACGTCACTTGTTATTAGATCTACCACTTATTTGGGTAGGTTGTACACTGCTCAACTCTATGGACTCTATTCATATTGCACTATAAGTGAATGGTGCCCTCTGCAGTTGTTCAGTGCACAACCTGCATAGCTGTATGTGGTGGCCTTGATCACTACCCTGGTGAATTCTGGCTCAGAACCAAAAAGCATACCCTTTTCAAGAGGTTGCACTGGATCTTCTGAACACACAAGGGCCTGTTTTCAGATATCCTATGTGGATTCTTGTTTCCCAAGTCTAGATTTATAATGTAAATGATTTCAAAAATTCAGTCATCTGACAAATAATCAGATCTTCACATGGTTCCAAAATGTCTAGTCTGACTTTGATAAATTGTTTATTTAAGATAGTTATATAATTGTTCAGTCTTTGTACCAGGCTTTCCCACAGAAAAATAACTTTTAAAGGTTCCTTTTCAGATTTTGAATGTACTATGTACTCTTGAAGGAAAAGGCCATGAACCCTTAAAAGAAAAAAAAAATACAAGCCACTCATGACCAGTATTACAGAGATAATTGCTTTTTAAAGCTTTATTGTTTCCTTCCATTCATGGCTTTATCCGTTTTTTGAGTCAAAAAAGAATGTGTCAGACAGGCTTTATTAAGACACAACACACCTCATTTCTCAAAGGACAGTTATATGTTCATTTTACTCTAAGTGCCTATTACTGGGTGAATATAAAATAATGCAGGGTTCTGAGTGACTAACCACTTACTAAAGAGGCACAGGTGGTGGGTTAGAGGGTAAAGAACCTGAGTCTCAATGGGTTTGAACTTCTCTTGAGTTCAAGGCATGGCCATTCTGTCCTGCGTGCTCCGAGTGGGAGCTGGAGGCATTACTTCCATTGGAGAGAGGGCCTTCTCAGTTTCTGGACATCAGCTCTCCGCTGGCCACTTCTCCGTTCCCTCTCTGGACTCCCTTTATTCAAGCCATCCTTACATGTTGCTATGACTTAGGGCTCTAAGACCTGCTTATTTGTATTCCTCTAAAATTTCTATGTTGGAACCTTAATCCCCAGTAGGGTGGTATTAAGAGGTAGGGCTTTTGGAAAGTAACTAGGTCATGAAAATGTAGCCCCCAAGATGGGATCAGTGTCCTTATACAAAGAGGAAGAGAGGCAAGGTGGTGTCTCTCCATCATGTGAGGACATAACAAGATGGCTGTCCATAAGCCAGGAAAGGAGCTCTAACCAGACACCGGATCTGCCAGAGCCTTGATCTTGGACATCGAGCCTCCAGAACAGTGAGAAATAAACATCTATTATCTAAGTCACCCAGTCTATAGTATTCTGTTGTAACAGGCTGAACTAAGACAGGCTCCTTTATAGTCTCTAATACCTTCTATTGTTACCTACATACATGGATTCAAGTACCACTTATGTGTGCTGAGCTCTCCCAAATCTCTCTCCCGGGACAGCTTCCTCCCCAGGCTCTACACCCACACTTCCAATGGCCCAATGGACACTTCTACCTTGCCAACTCAAAGACACCTCAAACTCCATGTTTCCAAACCAATGCACTGTATTTTTCTTGCAACATTACCTCTCAAGGTGAATGGGACCATCATCTAACTTGTAACACAAGTCAAAGGTGTAGGCTCCTCCTGTACATACGCCCCCTCCCAACCACGTTGACTCATCACTCATCCCTTCATTCAAAACACTTATTGAGCACCTGCTACAGGCAACACACCATTTTAGATGCTGATGATATGACATATATAGTTGCTTCCTTCATGAGGCCACATCAATCACTAAGTCTTGTTGAACCCATCAGCTGGTTTTCATATCGACCTCCTCTGGGCTATATATGTGGCTGTTGTAATCTGATCTCTGCTACCTGCTGAGCCTTACTAGGCACACGGGAAGGAACATGAGCATCGAAACACAGAATGTGCCCTGGCCGACACCTGATGAGTAGAGATTCACCAAAATGGTCCAAGAGGAATAGTTTGGAGGGGGGACTTACAGGGACTTATAGTGACAGAAATTTCTTGGGTAAGAGCAAAACAGGCACTGGTCTACAAAGGACCTCTGAAACTCTACTGCTTCTTTACTACATGAGGTTTGGTACACGTGTCTGTCTCTTTCACACCTAGAGAGGCAGCCACCAAGACAGGCAGAGTACAAGGGCAGCCTTGGACCAGGGGTCGTCCTGAAAGCTGGTTCTAGGAAAAAATAGAGAACTCTCCAAACTTTGAGATAAGGACGCCCTAAGGCTCTACCAGCTACAAGTTTGCATATTTTTATTTAGCTTTTAGGATAACTCAGGTGACGGCAAAAAGGAAAAGATCCCATGACGTCATAAGCCAGAAAGAACAGACAAGTTTAATCTCACATGCCAGCTCAAGCAAAAGACAATGACTCCGAGGGCACTATAAGGAGAAAGAGTAAGGCTGATTATATGTACCTGACACGGCCACGGAGAGGGGTGTCCGTACATCTCTTATACCATAAATTTGCCACACCTGTGCTCAGTTACAAGTCACTTGTGGCTTGGAATCAGCAAACAGTACATTGTAAATATACTTCTGTGCTTTTTTTGAAATTTAAAAAATTTCCCTTTAATTTTTTTTTCCTTTTATAAAACTAACCCAATCAATGTCCTCAAAACAAGGAAGGGATTTTTTGCCTCTATAGTAGTTTGGAGGTTTGGTGCGCCCTCTAGAGGCCACATGCAGTGACAGCCAGAGCGGACAGAGAGCCCAGGGCCCTATGGGTGAAGGTCCATACACAGCACCTGAAAACCCAGCCAGGGATCCTGGTCCTCTGGTGCTTAATGATTTTCTACCAGGTATATAATGACAACAGAGACTTGAGAAATTAATAGGAAGTAATGAAAACCTGGGAGACCCTGGAAAATTCTATCTTTGAATATGCCACTTATCCTGAAATTATACATTTTCCAAAAATGGCTACCCACTTTTCTTTATACCCAAGAAATGTAAGACAATAGTTAACGTAGATGATGACCATAAAGAGAAAGCACTTTGTAAGGTCCTGGAGTTCACGCTGAGTCAATAAGTTGGTCCAGTTAAAAAACCAAATAAAGGGCGCCTGGGTGGCTCAGTGGGTTAAAGCCTCTGCTTTCGGCTCAGGTCATGATCTCAGGGTCCTGGGATCCAGGCCCACATCGAGCTCTCTGCTCAGCAGGGAGCCTGCTTCCTCCTCTCCCTGTCTCTCTGCCTGCCACTCTGCTTACTTGTAATCTCTCTGTGTGTGTCAAATAAATAAATAAAATCTTTAAAAAAAATAAAAAAATAAAAACCCAAATAAACTGAACCCCTCAAATTGACGTGAGAGCTGTTAATACAAGCTTAGCCTCTGTGCACACTCATATAGTGTCTTTATAGCATTTCAGCTAAATTTTATTCTTGGAATTGGTAGAATTACGGTTTCATTAATCAAAGAGTCTTCTACTAGTTCAGAGTAGCAGAGTAGAATGAACTCAGTTATGAGCCAAGTTCTATTTAATCTGGGAAGAAATAGACAGACTAGTATGCTTTGTTTATATACGACCATTACTTCAAGACATACTGGAGGGCATTTTCCATCTCTAATGCTCATAAACACAGGCAAAGTGTTTCTACAAAGGTGCAATCTATTTGTTTGACCTAAGAATCTTCCTTCCACATCTGGATACACAGAATGCATTCATCAATTTATTCTTTCATTGAATTAACATCTATTGAACATTCCTATATCCCAGGCCCTATGCTAGAAAGGGGTGGGGAAAAAAAAAAGACATGGTCTGGGTCTTTCTGGAACTTCCAGTCCAGTGGGGGAGACAAACATCCAAGCAGCATGGGAAGTATCAGACAGAGATACAGACACAGGGCTTTACTAAAAAACCATAAACCTGTGTTTGGGAGGGAACATCCTGTGGGGTCCCGCCACCCTCGAACACTGGAGAAATAGTGACCTGCCTTCACTTACCGCTAGTCATCAGATAGTCTCGAAAGAGCGGACAGCGGAACCAAAATGGGAGCACATGAAGATATGCGGTGAAGCCAGGAAACAGCTCCTCGAAGTCCGAATAATTTGTACAAAAATTTCCAAAGGCTCCAGCAACAAGCACTCCATGGGGGTGAAACCCAAATATATAGTTGTGACTTGGATCCAAATCGCAAGTTTTAATGAGCTACCATATATATAGTGAAGGGGGGAAAAAAAAGGTCCAGATTAGGTTCCAATAAGAAACCAAGAAACTCAACTGATTAGTTTTTATGTCAAAATGAAACAGAGGTGTGCCTAAGTGGCTCAGTCAGTCAAGCGTCTGCCTTCGGCTTAGGTCATGATCTCAGGGTCCTGGGATTGAGCCCCGCATTGGGTTCCTTGCTTGGTGGGGAGGTTACTTCTCACTCTCTCCTCTGCTTGGGCTCTTTCTTGCTATCTCTCTCTCTCTCTCTCTCAAATAAATAAATAAACAAATAAAATATTTTTTAAAAAAGGAAATGGAAAACATGACTTTTTTAGTTCTCTAGGTCAGAGCTATTTCCAAATTTGTAAACTATTTCCTGAGCCCAGAGACCCCCACACATAGCCTTCAAAATGGTGTCAATTTAGCTTAGATCCCACTTAGAAATTTGGGCTGAGTTGCAGGCTTTCTCCCTCTGAAAAGAGAAAAGCTTGAACTATTTGTAATGAAAACAAACTTCCATTCTTCTCCCAGTTCAAGATAGTACGACATAAAACAATTCTACTCACATGAATTGGAAAATAGTCCTTAAAATACCTCCAAATGGTCCAGCTCCTGACCCAGGTGGATCTCCTGCCTCCTTGTTCTGGGGTCCTCCAGTCAAAGTAAAGCCACGTCATATAAGGGACATAGAGGAACCAGTAGTTGTACACGATCAGTATCACAATGACTCCAACGCACACCTGTGCTGTAAGAAAGGCAAAGACCTCAGGAATCAGGGTCAGTTAGCATCTGCTCACTGTACTACATAACCAGTGGTCCAGTGGATTTAATTCATACACAAAGTGCGTTAAACTGAGCCTCAGTCCAAGTGAGGTGATATAACAAGACAGCAGTGATATAGTATTATTTAACATTTATTGAATATTGACTATATGCCAAGTACTGTATTACGTACTCTGCCAAAATATTTTCATGTAATCCTTACACAGCTATAGTATCAATGAAGCAGTCACAGTCCTTTTCGTAGAAGAGGATATGGCATAGAGAGGTTAAATGGATCACCCAAACCCCACAGAAAGGAACTGGTGGATCTCAATCCACCGTCCGCTCTCAAAGTTGCTGGTCTACACTGCCTCCCCGACATGATGGTATTTGGAGGCATCACTGCTGAAAGAAGGGATGCAGGAGTTCCTACTATAGGTATTTCCCTTGCTGAGCTGCCATTATGTGCCCACAAAGAGAGAACATTCTAGCAACAAACTCCATTTTCAGGAACTCTATGGCCAGAGACAGAAATAGCGTAGGAGAAACTCTTTACGTCTTAGTTCATCTTTCATTACTTGCACCATCTCATTATGACAAAGCAAAGTCCAAATTGTTTACGCACCGAATGACGTAGCTTCAAAATATATGAAGCAAGAAAACTTGACCTGGGAGTAGTGACAATGTTTGCCTTAAAGTAATACATTAAGCTAAGCTAGACATTTTTTTTTTCTATCCGTGCTCTCATACTAAAAAATATTTATAAAAAGAAATACGGAGGGTCTGGGTGACTCAGTCGGTTAAGCATGTGACTCTTGACTTCAGCTCAGATCCTGACCTCAGGGTCCTGGGATCGAGCCCCAGGTCTTGGTTCCACGCTCTGTGGGGAGCCTGGTTAAGATCTGCTCCCTCTCCCTCTGCGCCTCCCACTCCCCCCACGTGCTCTCTCTCAAATAAAGAAATAAATCTTTAAAAAAGAGAGGGAAAGAAATATTAATGAGAAAGGAGGAGGGAAGCATAAAGTTATAAAACTTGGCATACACTATAATGGCCCAATAAATGCCACACATTACCTATTACTTTAAGGAGATTGGCTCTTCTGCAGTCTTGGTTTTAGAGCTGATTTCAGTTCCCCAAACTCCTATCTACTCCCTATCAACTTTGTTACAAAGAGTTCTGTTCCCAAACCATCCGTCAAGGTATCTTTTTTTTTTTTAAGATTTTATTTATTTATTTGACAGAGAGAGATCACAAGTAGGCAGAGAGGCAGGCAGAGAGAGAGAGGAGGAAGCAAGCTCCCCACTGAGCAGGGAGCCCGATGCGGGCCTCGATCCCAGGACGCTGAGATCATGACCTGAGCCGAAGGCAGAGGCTTTAACCCACTGAGCCACCCAGGCGCCCCCGTCAAGGTATCTGATGAACAGCACCTTCACCTGTCACAGGTTTGTAAGTACAATTTTTTATTTTTGGCCAGAACATATATTTCTATTTCTGGAGATACATAAATCAGTATATATCCCAGTATAGATTTAACCTAAATACAGAATTGACCCCCATAAGAGGACTGACTTGCTCTCTCCAGAGTAGGTCAAAGTTTGTTAAAGGAAAGTGCATGAAAGGGTAAGGAAGTATGTGCCCTCTATGCCTCCGTGGGGTGTTTTGTTGCATTCTGGAACAGCCAGAGAAGTTTCCATGATTCCAGGAGCACAGCCAAAACCAGTGTCCTCTGCCCTCATTCCTACCAGGATCATTTCGTTTTGCTTCACCTGCTTCCCTCTACCCAGGTCTGAGTGCTGACAATTTACCATTGTTGGTTAATTTTCTCTTTATTTTACTACAATGTGTCAAATATGCACAAGAAACTTTGGTAGGTCCCATTACTCTGTACTCTATGCTAGATCAGGTGAGCGAAGATGAAACAGGGATGGAGAGGACAGTTTCTGAGTGGCGACCACCTCCCACAGGCAATGTCATTTTCTCTCCTCCCAGCCTTCAAGGTACATAGTCCTGTCCCCATTTTGCAGATGTGGAAACTGAGCCTCAGGGATTTTGAGGGTCCAAAGGACTTGAACCTGGATCTGCCTAATTCTTAAACCCATACACTTTAAAACAAAACAAAACAAAACAAAACTAGTCTTAGCTCATGGTAACGGCACCATAAATTTACAAGTATTTATTACAAGCGCACGAGCAGGCTCATAAGCATAAGAAATTAGGTAAATGGGAGGTTCTGTTTTCCGTACTATACTGATGGAGAAATTGAGACCGAAAGCATAGTAACTTAATTTGAACCACAGAACGAGTCAAGAGCAGATCCAGAAATAAAGTCCCTGGGCTACTAATTCAGTGTTCCACTAACCCAACCACACACACACTAATTGAATACATACTGCATCTCTCTTCAACAGCCACTAACTGTTCTGCATGGATGATGGTTAAAATACGGACCTGGAACTGGACCGCTTATGTCGGAATCTGCTACCAACTAGCTGCCTAACCTGTGGTGAGTTCTTTTACTTCTTGAACCTTAATGCCTTTACCTGTGAGATGAGCTAATGACAGCTAAGGACGATGGGGAAATAAATGTAGACATGCCTGGCACATAGCAAGCACTTGATAAATGGGAGCCGGTATCACAGCAATTGTGTTTACTATTATACATTTGGAAAACACAAAAAGTAAAAGCAGAAAAAATAGCACCCACATTCTGTCACTCAACAAAAAGCACTGTTAAAATTTCCCTTGCTGTCTTTTTTGTCCCCCTATGAACAGTTTTGTTTCCTTAACATGGTCGATCACATTTCTTTTTTAAGTTTCTGTATTGTATCTCTTATAATGATCTCACACTAGCTGTTTTATATTATAAGTTTGGTATTAAAACTTCTTCAAAAATGGTCTTTTTGATGACCAACTTACATTCCGTTGGATGGCAATACTAATTCAACCATTCTTTTCTTTTTGAAAACGTGGGCTTCTAACAAATTTTCTCTAGAAACATAATCTTGCATAACATTCCCCCATTTTAATTTACTTCTAGAGGACAGTCAGTAAAACCCTAGATCACCAAACAGAAGCACCTCTGTCACTTGATACACTTTGATTTGTCATGATCCAAAGGAGCTGTTCTAATTTAAACTCCCGCTCCACACATTGCATACATTCTTAAATATTTCATATCATAAACAGTACCAAAATAGCTTTTTAAGTCCCATGATCCTAAATTGGACTGAAAGAAGAAAACACTAAAAAAACTAGGTGACCGGATCACCTCTCTTTTCTACTTTTATCTCATTAAGCAATCCAAGGTAACATGATTCTTCTGAATTGGAGGTCAAAGAGAAAAGATACAAAAGTCTACTCCAACATATTGCATAGTTCTCAAAACTGATGTTGATACTATTTTTTTAAGTTTTTATTTATTTATTTGACAGAGAGATAGAGAGAAAGCACAAATAGGCAGAGCAGCAGGCAGAAGGAGGGAGAAGCAAGCTCTCCGCCAAGCAGGGAGCCCAACACGGGGCTCAGTCCCAGGACCCCAGGATCATGACCTGAGCCAAAGGCAGACGCTCGACCAATTGAGCCACCCAGGTGCCCCTGATGTTGCTACCTTTTAAAAGTGTCTTGATCTACAAACCAAGTTGCACAGAAGGCTTGAATTTTAGTTGCGTCGACCCAAGTGTATGTTCAATGAAAAACCACAAGCCAGCCTCTGTCATTCACACTCTATTATAACTTCATGCCCACAGATTCTACATCAGATTCTTCCTCTACATCATTAAGAAGCTGCCTCCCCTCCATTTTTTTTTTTTATTGAAGTGAAACTCACATAACACAATTGAACTATTTTAAAGAAATCAGTGTGGTGGCGCTTAATACATTCACAATGTTGTAATTCTACCTACTTGCAAAATACTTAGATCACTCAAAAATGAAACTCTGAACCCATCAGGCAGTTACTCCCTATTCCCTTCTTCTCTGCCCCGGCAACCACCAATCTGCATTATGTCTATGGATTTGCCTACTCTAGATACTTCATATGAATGGAATGATCCAATATGTAAGCTTCTGTGGACTTTCACTTAACATCAGGTGTTTGAGGTTCATCCGTCTTGAAGCATGTATCAGTACTTCATTCCTTCTTAGGGCTGAATAATATTTCCCTATATGACTGTATCATGACTTGTTCACCCATTCATCTGCTCGACATTCACCATTCCACATTTGGGTTGTTTCCACCTTTTGGCTACTATGAATATTGCTGTGATGCCTCACCCACGTCAACAGTACTAAAAGTCAGAAACAAATAAGCCTCAGCCAAAATATATGGCATTGTCATTAAATTTAGCATCACCAATAAAGGGACAAAATGACATGATGCCTCTTGATATGATCTAATGGGAAATATGCCCCATTACTTTTGTGGTCTTTTTGCCAAAAACGCTCAACCTGACTCTAATCATGACAACATAATTAAGCAAATCCAGATTCTGGGACATTCTATAAGATAATTAGCTGGTGCTGTTCAGAAAATATCAGAGTTATAAGAGATTAAAAACAAAAGATGTGGCACCTGGGTGGCTCAAGTTGGTTAAGTGTCTGCCTTTGGCTCAGGTCCTGATCCTGGGAGCTGGGATCCAGCCTCGTGTGGGGCTCCCTGCTCAGTGGCATGTCTGTGTGTCTGCTTCTCCCTGCTGCTGGCCTCTCACTCTCTTTCTCTCTAACAAGTAAACAAAATCTTGAAAAAAAAAAAAGGTATAGGAGCGGCTCTGGCTTTAAAGGAAAATTTGAAGACAAAGNCCTGCTGCTGGCCTCTCACTCTCTTTCTCTCTAACAAGTAAACAAAATCTTGAAAAAAAAAAAAGGTATAGGAGCGGCTCTGGCTTTAAAGGAAAATTTGAAGACAAAGAAATTTGAATATGAGCCACATATTAAATAAGATTATTTTATCACTGACAAAATGATAATGGGATTGTGATTATGTAGAAAATCCTTGTTTTCAAGAGACATATTCTATAGTATTTATCGTGAAGTGCCATGATGTCTACAACTTAATTTCTTACTTTCAAATGGTTCAACAGCAACAATAACAACAAAGTGTGTGGGGGGAAGGGGGAGAGAGAGAGTGCATACAAATGTGGAAAAATGCTAAAACCTAGTGAATCCAGGTTAAAAAAAATGCTTTCTGAACTATTCTTTTAATACTTCCATAAGTTAGAAATTTCTCAAAATTAAAAGATGGGAGGAAATATATGAACCACACATATAACTGATCATAGATGGTTAAGCACTGCTGTCTGGCTGGGAATGAACTGGAACCTCATGGAGCCAACTCTGCATTTGCAAAAAAAAAATTTTTTTTTAAGATTTTATATATTTTTTTGACAGAGAGAGATCACAAGTAGGCAGAGAGGCAGGCAGAGAGAGGGGGAAGCAGGCTCCCTGCTTAGCAGGAAGCCCGATGCGGGACTCGATCCCAGGACCCTGAGATCGTGACCTGAGCTGAAGGGAGAGGCTTTAACCCACTGAGCCACCCAGGCGCCCCCCAAAAAATCTTGACTTCCAACCTTCCACCTGTAGAGGTAATCACTGNTCACAAGTAGGCAGAGAGGCAGGCAGAGAGAGGGGGAAGCAGGCTCCCTGCTTAGCAGGAAGCCCGATGCGGGACTCGATCCCAGGACCCTGAGATCGTGACCTGAGCTGAAGGGAGAGGCTTTAACCCACTGAGTCACCCAGGCGCCCCCCAAAAAATCTTGACTTCCAACCTTCCACCTGTAGAGGTAATCACTGATTGAGTGACCCACTTGCAGCTTCCAAGCTGCCTGTAGGTTCCCCTAGCTTTGTAGAAAAGAAGTGTTCTAGCAAAATCAGGGGTGAAGAATACATTTTTTCCATGACCTTAAGACTTTCAGCAAGGAGAGGCGGCGAGATCTACGCTCTGCATGGGGGAAGGTCCCTCGGTGCTTATGTGGACACATATGCCATTTCTGCAGCATTAAAGTAATGACCTCCCTCCGCTGTCCCCACCCTCCTGACTCCGGTGCACTCACCTGGATGCTGACAACAGCTCAAGGGTGCTGAACAAGAAAGTACAAATGCAAAGGCATTGTCCAATCCAGGGCAAAGGCCCCAACAATGCTAGCAGAATTTGAGAAGTCCATCAATCCTAATGTCATGTTGTACCTACAGGTACTTCTTCAAAGACCTGATGTACATAAATTGATAAATTCTTTTAAGTTCTAGGTTTAACCTTATCAGTTTTTCAAGATTTAAGACAGTAATATTTAGAACATGGAAAAATAACTGGCTCATGAAACTTAGAAAACACACAGAAAGGCTTTGGAATATTAACAATGTATGGGAAACTCCCCATAAATGTCATTAGACCCTACTGACTGCTTGAGACCTTCAAAAACACCAATGACACGTGGTTCACTCCAAAATGTTATTTGATTTGTTCTCCAGTGTGCATATTAGTTTAGTAAAAATGTTTTAAAAAAATAGGTAAACAGGAGGAAAATATGCCAAAATATTGATAATAATTACCTCTTAATAAGTACAGAATTTCTCTAGGGTCTTTAAAAGCCCTTCTACACTTTTCAATTCTTCTAATAACTAGTCTGAATTATCTTATAATCAAAAGATTATTTTTAAAAAAAGGATCCACTAGAAAGAAATAAAATAAAACTGTAGAACAAATCTACTTACGTGAGAATATTCTTGTCTTGAACATGATTCTATTAAATCTCCATGAGCAAACAGCATCAGAAAAATATTGCAAAAACTCCTTAAGTATTATTTATTTGGATTAAATAGTGACCAATATTAATAATTGAAAATATTTAATCTGTATGTGTATCCTTCCCACTTGTATCCAAGAAGTTCTCATTTCTCCCCTATGAAAATTGTTTCTAGGGGCACCTGGGTGGCTCAGTCATTAAGCATTTGCCTTCAGCTCAGGTAATGATCCCAGAGACCTGGGATCGAGCCCTGCACCAGGCTCCCTGCTCTGCGGGAAGCCTGCTTCTCCCTCTTCCACTTCCCCTGCTTGTGTTCCCTCTCTTGCTGTGTCTCTCTCTGTCAAATAAGTAAATAAAATCTTAAAAAAAAAAAAAAAGGAATTGTTTCTATACTTATTTTAACCATGTAACAGAACATGGAGGAAGAAAATGGAATTCAGAGTTTAGCACATCACATTCTTTTCTTTCCTGTTCCTGGGGCACTGTATTTCAAAACACAATCAGAGCCATCTGTTGATTATAAGAATGTAAGCGTAACATTCTTCTGATTTTTAAAATTCCTGTTTAGGGAACTTACCTCCCAGAGTTTCTTAGGATGGTCCTAAAAGACAAACCTCAGATCCCTCTGCAGAATTTTACAACTCAGTATTCCTCATATATGGGTCTATTCCAGACTACTTTTAAAAAGTCTTAGGGAGAGGGAACTGCATTTTTCTTGTCTAAAAGCAAATTCATTATCGGACCTACTTCTTCACCTAATAAATGCACATAAATTACCAGGATCCAGCTGAAACTAGTCCCATGTTCCTAATATTTCTGAAATGTTTACCATGTGAAGGACAAAATAAGCACAACTATTTTGTATAGCTACAAACTGAAAACCATAATTAAAGAGACACATAACTAAATACAACATGTGGGTTCCTTTGCTAGAAAGGACATTTGTGGGGCAGTTACCGAAATGTGAACAGGGTCTGTGTATGGATTAGACTGTTGAACTGCATCAGTTACTTTTCTCGTTTGGATAATTGTATTGTGGTTATGTAAGAGAGTTCTCTTGGTTTTAGGAAATATACACCAAAGTACTTAAGTATAAAGAGAAACCATGTCTGTAACTTATCCTTAAAGCCTTAAAACAAATAGTAATTGTGCGTATGCATGCGTGTGCATGTGCGTGCTTGTGAAGAGAGAGACAGCGACAGAGAAAGAAAGAAAACATGGTAAAATGTTAACATTTGGGGAATCTGATGAAGGAATATTGGAATTTTTGTAATTTTCTAGAATTTTTCTTTTCTTTTTTTTTCTTTTAAGGTTTTATTTATGTATTGTTGTGAGAGAAAGAGATTGTGTAAGCCTGAGGGAGGGGATGGGCGGAGGGAGAAGCAGACTCTGGGATCATGACCTGAGCATGACGCCCAGGCAGATGCCTAACCAACGGAGTTACCCAGGTGCCCAGAATTTTTATTTTCTACAATACAGAGTATTTCTGAAATTATTTCAAAATACAAAGCTTAAATATGTATATATAAAGGCCCTCCCTGAGACCTACAGAATCAAAGTCTCTGGGTAATTTTCATTTTAACAAAAATTCCCAAGTCATTCTTAAAGAGGCTCTAAAGTTTAAAAACTTCTACTATAAATAAAATCACACAGTGGAAGACTCAATATCTTTGAGATATCAATTTTCTCCAAATTCATCTATAGACTAATCTCAATAAAAAAATCAATCCCAGTGAAAATCCCAACAGGCACTGTGTGTGTGTGTGTGTGTGTGTGTGTGTGTGTGTGTGTGTTAGCTGACAAACTGATTCTAAAGGGCAAATGGAGGGATGCCTGGGTGGCTCAGTCGGTTAAGCGGTTGCCTTCGGCTCAGGTCATGATCCCAGGGTCCTGGGTCGAGTCCCACATTGGGCTCCCTGCTTCTCCCTCTGCCTCTGCCTGCAACTCTGCCTGCTTGTGCGCTCTCTCTCTCTCTCTCTCTGACAAATAAATAAAATCTTAAAAAAAAACAAAACAAAAAAGAGGGGCGCCTAAAAGTGCAAATGGAAACACTAAAAATCTATATGATAAGCAAAGCCACTCTGAAAAAAAAGGGCACCAAGGTCTGAGGACTAATGAGATCTGATTCCACAAATTATTATAAAGCTAAAGCAATCACAACGGCATTGTACTGGCATTAAGATAGACAAACAGATGAATGGAACAGAAAGTCCAGAAGTAAACCCACCCATACATGAATACCTAACTTTTGACAAAGACACAGGGCACTACAGTAGAGAAGGGACAAATTTTGTTTTTGTTTTTTTTTTTAAGACACAGGGCTGGAACAACTGGATTATACATATGCCGAAAAAATGAACTTAGACCTTGCAGCACATACAAAACGTAACCCCAAATGGATCACAAACCTATATATAAGACCTAAAACTATAAAACATGTGGAAGAAATATAAAAAATCTTTCTGGCCTTGGATTCCTAAATAAAACACCAAAAACACAATCCACAAAGAAAATATGGATAAACTGGACTCCATCAAAATTAAAAACGTCCGCTCTTTCAATGACAGTTTAAAGAATGAAAAGATAAGCCCTAGAGTGGGAGAAAATTCTATACAAAGTATATACCTGACAAAAGACTTGTATCCCAAAGAACACAACCAACTCTCCAAACCCAATAGAAAGAAAACAAGCAACCCAACTAAAAATGGGCAAAAGATTTCAACAGGTATTTCAAAAGGTAAGATATACAGATAGCAAATAAGTATATGAAAAGAAGGTCAAAAAAAAAAGCACAACATCATTAGTCATCAGGGAAATACAAACTAAAACCACAATGAAACACTACTATGTATTTATTAAATTCCAAAATTAAAAAAAAAAAAAAGGCTGTATCAAGTGATGGCAAGGACCTGGAGCAACTGGAACTTTCATGCACTACTGGTGGGAACAGAAAACGTTACAACCACTTGGGAAGAAATTCGGCAGTTTCTTAAAAAGTTAAACCTGGGGCTCCTGGGTGGCTCAGTCGGTTAAGCATCTGCCTTTGGCTCAGGTCATGATCTCAGGGTGCTGGAATGAGCCCGGTCTCAGGCTCCCCGCTTCTCCCTCCCCTCCTGCCCCTGTTCCCCTCCCTCTGCGCTCATGCTCTCTGTTTCTATCTTAAATAAATAAATAAAATCTTTTTTTTTTTTTAAGGTAAACCTACAACTACCATACCATGACCAGCCATTCTGTTCCCAGGTTTGGAAATAAAGAGTAAAGAAAGCACATGTTCATAGAAAGACTTGTAGGCAGAAATTCGCAGCAACATCATTCATAATTGTTACAACCCAAATATTCACCAACAGATGAAAAAATTGCAGTGTATCCCTTCGCTAGAATACACCTTCAAGACGAAAAGGCAGTAAACTCTTTGCACACACAAGATCCAATCTGAAAATAATGGCATTGGGTGAAAGAAACCAGACAAAAAAAGAGCACCTATGGTATGCCTCCATTTATATAAAACACTACAAAACGCAACCTAATCTGTAGGAGAGAAGACACAGGAGATGAAGGGCAGTGGGGAAGGAGGGATTACAAAAGGGATACGACAAAACTTTGGGATGATGTTCATTGTCCTAACTGTGGTGATGATTTCTTGGAGAGATGTATATATATGTCAACTTATCAAACTGTATACTTTGAATATGTGTAGTTTGCTGTATGTCAACCATGCTTCAAGAACACTGCTCAAGTAAATAAATAAACCCACTCAGGAAAAGATCATGGGCCAATCCAATGCCATCCTAAGCAAGATACTTAACCTCTTGAGTTCCAGTCTTCTCTCTCTCTCTTTTTTTAAGATTTTACTTATTTATTTGTCAGAGAGAGAGAGCACAAGCAGGCAGAGCAGCAGGCAGAGGCAGAAAGGGAGGCAGGCTCCCTGATGAGCAAGGAGCCCAATGCAGGACTCGATCCCAGGACCCTGGGATCGTGACTTGAGCTGAAGGCAGCTGCTTAACCAATTGAGCCACCCAGACGTCCCAAGTTCCAGTCTTCTCATCTAAAAAAGGAAATCTATGGGCGCCTGGGTGGCTCAGTGGGTTAAAGCCTCTGCTTTCGGCTCAGATCATGATCTCAGCGTCCTGGGATCGAGGCCTGCATCAGGCTCTCTGCTCAGTGGGGAGCCTGCTTCCTCCTCTCCCTGTCTCTCTGCCTGCCTCTCTGCCTACTTGTAATCTCTCTCTCTCTGTGTCAAATAAATAAATAAAATCTTTAAAAAAAAATAAAAAAATAAAATAAAAAATAAATAAAATAAATAAAAAATAAAAAAGGAAATCTAATCATCTCTGCCACCAGCAATTATAGGTAGAAGATGGTCAATAAATAATGGCTTTCTCTTTGTCAGCTTCCTACTTTCCAGTTAGCAGGCTGGTAGCCCACAAGCTAGTATGTAATGTTTCAGTTTCTTGAATATTAAGATCGGATGGCTGGTGATCCAGCAATCCCACTTCTGGGAATTTATCCAAAGGAAATGAAATCATCATCTCAAAAAGAAATCTGCCCCCCACCCCCCACCCCTGGTGTTCACTGCAGCATTGCTTACAGTTGTCAAGACATGGAAACGACGTAAGTGTCCATGGATAAAGAAAATGTGATACATCCAGCCATAAAAAAAAGGAAATCCTGCCACTTGTGATACCATTAGATAGACCTTGAGGACATTAGGCTTAAGTGGAATAAGTGAGACAGAAAGATAAACACTGCATGATCTCACTTGTGTGTGAAATTTTTAAAAGAAAACAAACAAAGCTAATTCACAGGTGTGCCTGGGTGGCTCAGTCGGTTGATGGTCAGACTCTTAGTTTCAGCTCAGGTCATGATCTCAGGGTTGGGAGGCTGAAGCCCACATAACGCTCCATGCCCAGCATGGAGACTGCTTAAGATTCTCTCTCTCTCCCCCTGCCTCTCCACCCCTCCCCCACCAAAACACAAACACAAAAACAAAAAACTAATTTGTAGATACAGAGAACAGATTAGCGGTTGCCAGAAGCCGGGGGTGGAGGAGTGGGCAAAATGAGTGAAGGGGGTCAAAAGGCACAGTTATAAGATAAGTAAGTCCTGGGGATGGGATGCATAGCACAGTGACTATAGTCAACAATACCATTTTTTTTTAAGATTTTATTTATTTCTTTGAGAGAGAGAGCACAAGCAGAGAGAGCAGCAGGCAGAGGAAGAGCGAGAAGCAGACTCCATGCTGAGCAGGGAGCCGGGTACAGGACTTGATCCCAGGACTCTGAGATCGTGACCTGAGCTGAAAGCAGCTGCTTAACCAACTGAGACACGCAGGTGTCCCAACAATACTCTACTGTATTTGAAAGTTGCTAAGAGAGTAAGTCTTACAAGTTCTCATCACAAAGAAAAAATATTTGTAATTATGTGTGGTGATAGACATTAACTAAACTTATTGTGGCCATCATTTTGTCATAAACACATGCATCACATTGTCATCACCTAAAACTAATACAAGGTTATCGGGACGCCTGGGTGGCTCAGGTCATGATCCCAGGCTCCTGGGATCGAGTCCCACATCGGGCTCCCTGCTCAGCAAGGAGCCTGCTTCTCCCTCTGCCTCTGACTGCCACTCTGTCTGCTTGTCATCTCTCTCTCTGTGTCAAATAAATAAATAAAATCTTTAAAAAATAAAAATAAAAAAATAAAACTAATACAAGGTTATAAAACTGGATGACAGGGCGCCTGGGTGGCCTAGTCATTAAGTGCTGCCTTTGGCTCAGGTCATAATCCCAGGGTCCTAGGATGGAGCCCCACATCAGGCTCCCTGCTCAGCAAGGAGCCTGCTTCTCCCTCTCCCACTCCCCCTGCTTGTGTTCCCTCTCTCCCTGTCTCTCTTTGTCAAACAAATAAATAAAATCTTAGGAAAAAAAAAAAAACTGGATGACAGGTATTTATCTCAAGGAAAGAGTATCTGATTTCATGACTAAATGAAACATTTTACAATTTTTAAAATATTTTTCACGGGCTAATAGCTTAAACTCATTTCCTGGAAAGAAAAATGCATTCCAAGATTTTGATTTAGAGATCTTAAAATATACAGTTAATAAAAACTCCCTTGACACCACTGAAAGTAGCTACTACATCAATTCCTTCCTTCAAGATTAGTAATTAAATGGAAAGAAATAAATAAGCTCTTATCCTACCTTTCCAGTCCGAATTGAATTGTAGGGTAGTCAAATGGCCCTAGATGATGGGGGAAAATTATTCTTTTTTTTTTTTTTAATTTTTTTTTTTAAAGATTTCATTTCTTTATTTGACACAGAGAGAGAGAGAGATCACAAGTAGGCAGAGAGAGAGGAGGAAGCAGGCTCCCCGCCGAGCAGAGAGCCCGATATGGGCCTCGATCCCAGGACCCTGAGATCATGACCTGAGCCGAAAGCAGAGGCTTTAACCCACTGAGCCACCCAGGCGCCCGGAAAATTATTCTTTGCAGAAATTCTAGCTAGTATGCAAAGAAAGAATGACAGAATAAGAAAACTACCATTTTGCAGTCTCACACAGCAGCTGATTCAGGCAAGGATCATTAATGGAGACCACTAGGTGAAAGGGCAATAGTCAGTGGAGAACTTTCGTTTGCACGTGCCAATTACCAGCCCTCAGATTACTTCCTGTCTACACCCCCCAATCATGCTTAGACACTACCAATGGGACAACTCAACACTGTGTACATCCTGACATAATGCAATGTGAAGCACACAGCAGTGCCTGGGAAGCCGCCTTGCCACAAGGGTTTCATCTAAATCGAATCAAGCCTTGGCAGACCCAGTGGCTCAGTGGGTTAAGCGTCTGCCTTCGGCTCAGGTCATGATCCCAGGCTCCCTGCTCAGTGGGGAGTCTGCTTCTCCCTCTGCCTCTGCTGCTCCCCCTGCTTGTGTGCTCTCTCTCAAATAAATAAAAATCTCAAAAATAAATAAATCAATCTAATCAAGCCTTAGATCTAACTTCCACAGTAGAAGAGAAACAGGGGGTTGGGGAACAGATTAACATTACAAAAGAAGCAATCAGGAAAACCCTGAAGGAGAGATACATTGCAGGACAGATAACCTAGTTTCTTTAGGCCTCACTGACAAGAAAACAAATAGGGAACCCTGTTCTAAAAAGACATGTAAAGACCAAATGCAACACAGGGTCTTGTTTGGAACCTGGTTCAAATAAATCACCAAGAAAAGTGGATTTTTGACACAGTTTAGGAAATATGAACTTAGTTTAAATGACTTGAGGCAATGATTATTAATTATGCTACATGTGTACTAGGAGTATGTAAAAAAATACTTAATTTTATATGTGCATACCAAGGTATTTAGGATTAAAATATACTGTGATTTGTTTTAAAATGTTTGCAAAAACAACAGATAAAACTAATATGGCAAATTGTTAAAATAATTTTAAACCCAGGTAATGGGTATATGAGAATTCATACACTTCTCTCTACTTTTTGCAGTTTGAAAGTTTTCAAAATAAATTACCACTATATATAGTACAAAATAATATGCTCCTAGCAACACAAATGTCAAATGCATGCAATAAAAGCATTTAAATGGTCTGCAACCCACTCTAGTCTGACTCAAATTTAGAATCATTAGTCATACCTAAGTCACTGGTTCACTCACATTTGATACCTGTGGCTCCTCCACCTACTTACAGCCTTGTGACCTTGAACAATTGACTTCACCTCTGAGCTCTCTCATTTGTAAATTGATTTCAGGGGTAGTGCCTCCCTCCCAGGGTAGCTATGAGGATGATGCAGGGGTTTTTTGTTGTTGTTGTTGGGGTTTTTTTTGGTTTTGGGGGGGATTTTTTTTGACAGAGAGAGATCACAAGTAGGCAGAGAGGCAGGCAGAGAGAGAGGAGGAAGCAGGCTCCCCGCTGAGCAGGGAGCCCGATGTGGGCCTNTCCCCGCCGAGCAGAGAGCCCGACGTGGGCCTCGATCCCAGGACCCCGAGATCATGACCTGAGCCGAAGGCAGAGGCCCCAAACCGCTGAGCCACCCAGGCGCCCGGGGGATTTTTTTTGACAGAGATCACAAGTAGGCAGAGAGGCAGGCAGAGAGAGAGGAGGAAGCAGGCTCCCCGCTGAGCAGGGAGCCCGATGTGGGCCTCGATCCCAGGACCCTGAGATCATGACCTGAGCCAAAGGCAGAGGCTTTACCCCACTGAGCCACCCAGGCGCCCGGATGATGCAGGTTAATACAACTAGAGACACATGGGGTGGAAAGCCTCCCTTCTGGATCACAGTAGTGGAGACAGTCATTCAACAAGTATTTACTTTGTGCCTCCAGGGGCCAGGCACAAAGTGCTCCCTCACTGAGCTGGTGGACAAGGAGGGTCATACAGACCTTTCTCAAGTAACCACAGACATACATAAATACAAGAAATGACAATGACTGCCACGAAAGAAAAGGACTGGGCCACCAGAGGTGTGCGACTGATCTGCAAGGAAGACAGTCTCCAAATTCGAGCCATTGGAGTGGGCGGTAGAGTGGTTAAAGCAGGGACCCTGGGAGGAATACTTGGGATTGCATCCAGCTCCTCCAGCTCCCACCAGCTATGTGACCTTGAACAACTTACTTCACCTCCTAGTTTCCTCATCTGTTCAACGAGTACAGGGACGAACACTCCTTGTCTCATAAGGTTGTTGGGAAGATTGAAGGGTTAATAGTGTATGGTGCTTAGAACAGGACTTGGCACACACTAAGCCCTCAATAAGGGTGTTCGTTATGATGTCAGTGGTCCTTTGCTCTTTGGACTGTAATGCTACCACACCTGTCTCGGGATTTGGCCTGTGAAGACTTAATGAGTTAATGGTTTGAAGTTCCTTTTTCAGTAAACCTTTTTCCTGTACACTAGAGTCACTTGGAGAGTTTGTGTGTGTACACACACGCACATTTATATAGTTACATAGATACACAAAATATTGATGCACGGGCTCCATTCTGTAACAAATGAATTGGAGATTCTAGGGATAGAGCCTGGGCATCTGTATTTTTAGGAGCTCTCCCCCACACCCATGAGTCTAATGTGTGCCCAGGGTCGAGAGCCACTGACCTAGGCATTCCAGATGTGAAAACATTTCACAAGTGTAGACCTCTACAGTGCAAAGAGTTTATTACTGTTATCATTGTGGCCTCCACAGTGTACAACCCATGATATTATCATAACCTACAAATAATGTTAGGGTTCAGAAGAGTGCAAGTTCTTGGTAATTCCTCCCACCTTTCATACCATCCATCCCCCATTTACTCCAAAAGCTGAACAAACATTCAGGGAAAAAAGCGCTCAGGTAAGCCAGCCCGCTCCATCTAGTCACTGCCTCAAGGTGCCTTTCTCGATGGGATTAACTTGGGAACCCGCCAGAACACACCCTTGGGTCGAGTTATTTACACAGAGAAGCCACCCAACCGAAACTGATGTTTGCTACAGGCTTCCTCGTACAAAGGTACCTTTCTGCACCCCGATGATCTTAAACACGGAAAAGCTTCCACGGCTATTTGTCACGAGGGTGCGATGAGGAAGGAATCGGCCGTAAATACTCGAGCATTGGTTTTTCATGAATCGACAATTCAGGAAATGAGTTTTCTAACTTTGCGGGGCTAGAGTGCAATGTTCATGGCTTGGTTGCATTTTGGTTACATTTGGGGGTACTCATTTGCCAAAACTCATCAAGTTGAGTCATTATCATCCGTGCCTTTTAGGGTAGGTAAGGTAGGCATCCATTAAAAAAAAAAAAAAACCCAGGGAAGGGCGCCTGGGTGGTTCAGTGGGTTAAAGCCTCTGCCTTCGGCTCAGGTCATGACCTCAGGGTCCTGGGATCGAGGCCTGCATTGGGCTCCCTGCTCAGCAGAGAGCCTGCTTCCTCCTCTCTCTGTGTCAAATAAATAAATAAAATCTTTTAAAAAAAAAAAACAGGGAAAACAGTTGCCAAACAGTCGTTCGCTACGAAGTGCACGTGGGGGAGAAAAACCAAGAGCCCCAAGTTAGGTCGAAAGCCCTCTTGGACCTGCTTGTTCTGGCTCACGCGGGAAGAAGGGTTGGAGATCTAAGCACGGCCTTGGACCAGGACTGTCCGCGAGGGAGGAGACGGAGCCCCCCTGCACCGCGGGGTCTGGCCCCTGGAGCCGGAGCGCCCGGGAGCGCGCGGGGTCCTTACCGAGCAGCAGGAAGGACAGGACCCACTGCAGCACCGCGGCCGTCTGCAGCCGCCGCGCCAGCGGGATGTGGAGCGGCGCGAACTCGACCTTCATGCTCCGGCCCGGGAGAGGACTGCGCCGACCGCGGCCGTCTCGAACCTGCTTGCTCCGCGGCGCCTGCGAGGAGTGAGCGGCCGGATCTGGGCCCGGCGCGGGACAACCCCCGGGGCGGCGAGGGGGAAGCGCGGAGCAGGCGGGGGCCGGACTTCGTCGGAGGGGG
>LNAC01000079.1:4522135-4541692 GCA_002007465.1 Ailurus styani
GGGTGGGAGGGCTGAGGCTGGGGGCTGCCAATCGCGCGCGCCCGGGCCCGGGTGCAGCGGGCGCTCCTGAGCGCGTTGGCCCGAGCGCCCGGGCGCTGGTGAGAGCGCGCCGCTGTGGGAACTGCGATGGCGAGAGGGGTCAGCTGGTGGCCTGCCCGAGCTCGGGAGCGTGGGCTTCTGCAGTCTTGCGGAGGACCTGGGGTCTCCACTGGATCTGACTGCTGTTCAGCTGTTGGATCACCTTCACTACCTGCCCTTAAACCCCCCCTTTCCTCCGAACACAGGCTGGGGAAGGGTTAGTTCCAGGAATCGCCGGCCAGCTAGAAGGAGGTGCGGGATGTGGCTTCTATGCACGCGGGGTACTCTTGCGTTTATTGGTGTGTGTTCCCTACACCACCCTTTAACTCCAAGAGGAGAGGGGAGGCAGGGATCTGGCCTCCTGTCTTGGATACTCAGATCCCTACACCAGTCCTGGAAACCTTTCATTTATTCATTCCTTTAACAGATACCGACTGAATACCTACCACAGTTCAGGAACCATTGTGGGCCCTGGTAACCTAGTCACTCATTGAGTCTGCTCTCAGTAGGAATTATGGGCGGAGACAAACATTAAGCAAAATAACCACACAATTGGGTGTATAATTGCAGAGTGAAACCCTACTGTGAATGACCAAAGAAGGAAGGTTCTAGGACTTAGGGTGGAGGTCAAGGAAGTCTCTGAAGAAGTGACCTTGAGCTATAAAGGTGAACCTAGTTAACTGAAGGAGTTGTACAACGAGGAGCACATGTGCAAAGGTCCTGGGGCTGAAATTCAAAGAAAATTTATTGGGAGCTCAAGGAGGAGATTGGGGTGGAATGAGGCAAAAATGGTGGCCAAAGGCCAAATCCTTGCAGCCTGTGTTTAGGGTTCAACTATTTATCCTGAAATTTCCCCCTGAAGGGTTTGTTATGATACATTAAATGGATAGATTCTGAATAGTTGCCTAATCCTTGTAAACACTGCTACTTTTTTTTTAAAATAAATACTACCTACTGTATAGTTGAACAACTCCAAGTGGCAGGTGGCTGTTAAGTTATTGCTAGAAGGGATCTGCAATAGGGCAAAACAACAAAGTTGACTGGCCACCCTCACCACCATGCCCCTTTCTCCAGCAATTCTAATAGAAAGGTGGACACAAATGAATACTTAAGGCAAGGTAGTTCAGAGTTGTGATTTTTTTGTATGCAAAACTTGCCGGTTTGTGAGTTGGTTTTTTCCCTAGTTGAGGATCCACTTTCTTCTTTTAGACTCCTTCCCTGATCCTTCCCCCAGAGCTAATGGGGATACTATGAGTATACACTATCTTGGATGTTGTGCAGAGCCCTTCACTCATCCTAGAGCAACCCTGCGAAATAAGCATTAGCTTATATATCAAACACCTGTGCTATGGCAAGTCCTGATGAGATCATGAGGAGAGGAAATCAACGCTGTCTGGCTTGGAGATCTGAGATTCCACCAACCAAGGATGGTTCCTCTTTCTAGGTGTCAGCTTTATTTAAGGAATAAGAAGATGACAGTTCAGATTGCCTCATAGGTTACAAAATCTACACGTGGAAATGACTACTTTAAAATCACTTCCTTGTTTTAGTTTTTTTCCTGTGCATTTCACGGCAGGTAATTTCTTCTAACAGGAAAAGAATGTTTCGCCATGATAGGATGCTTTACTGTGGCCTAAGCTAATATGTACCCATCTTTAACTTGAAAAGGAAATAGTGGGGCACCTGGGTGGCTCAGTGGGTTAAAGCCTCTGCCTTTGGCTCAGGTCATGATCTCAGGGTCCTGGGATCGAGCCCTGCATCGGGTTCTCTGCTCAGTGGGGAGCCTGCTTCCTCCTCTCTCTCTGCCTGCCTCTCTGCTTACTTGTAATCTCTATCAAACAAGTAAATAAAATCTTTTTTAAAAAGAAAAAGAAAAGGAAATGGTATTCCTTCCTCCCGATCGAGAGTTCTCAGACAGGATAGTTTAGGACAAAGGTCACTGTCCCAGTTTTCATACGGTGCATTCATCATAAAGGCAAATACTCTCTCTCTCTTACACACACACCCACACATTCATGAAACTCAAACATCATGGTTACCATAAGTCATTGAGAGTGGCCAGATCTGGTTAAAGTCAATAGAAGGCCATCATAATGGTAGTTTCAATGGAATGTCCTTCAAGAAGTTCTGTTTTCAACACTCTTGAACTTTTGAACAACACTCTCTTCAAGAAATTTGCTCTGGCCCCTCTGTTTTGTTATTGTCCTATCAATTTACTTATTTTATCAGTCTGACAGCTCGAGTATGCTTGCTCTGGGCAGAGTTGCAGGAGTCTTGCCCAAGGCTTTGTAGCCACCATGATTTCTTTTCTCATGACCCTCAACCACACTTTTATTTGTACTTGGTCTGGAAACCTACTTGAGGTTCCAGCAATCCAAGCGAGGGAGGAATGAAGAGAAAGAGACTGGAAAGGTCTACTGCTACCAACCTGGGGTCTGGGCCAGCTCTTGAAAGAGGCAATCAGCAGTGTCCAACAGCAGTGTCCTTGGAGATATGGCGCAGACTCCACCTCTTCCAGTTTCCAAGAAGGTCCAATCCAATGGGTTCACTAGCACTCATGTGTGTATCTTTCTGGTTGTTTATGGCCACTTGGTATATGACCTGTTGATTCTTCTGGTCTATTATTATTTCTTTTTTGTTTCTTTAAACACATGCCATTTCCCCAGTCCTGGATCTAACACCCCCAATTCCTTCTCCATAATGTACCCAAAGTGATCTTTCCAAAGTACTTCACTGATCATGTTGTTTCTCTGCTTAAAGTCTTTGAATTTCTTCCCATTGTTCTTTTTTTATTAAGACTTTTATTCATTTGACAGAGAGAGAGAGAGAGAGAGAGAGAGAGAGAGAGATCACGAGTAGACAGAGAGGCAGGCAGAGGGAGAGGGGGGAAGCAGGCTCCCTGCTAAGCAGAGAGCCCAATTCGGGGCTTGATCCCAGGACCCTGAGATCATGACCTAAGCCAAAGGCAGAGGCTTAACCCACTGAGCCACCCAGGTGCCCCTCTTCTCATTGTTCTTAAGATAAAGCCCAAACTCTTTAATGTAGTTTTGGGCCCCGAATTACAGGGCACCTGCTTACCTCTTGAGTCTCAGGTGTAACCCTCCAACTCTCACACTTTAGGCTTTAAGCCATCTGAACTTCATTCAGCTGAGCAACCAAATTTCAGGAAGAAGAAGGAGACATCTGGGGCTTAAGAACAGTCATTTAAATGCTTCCAGGTTTCTCTCCACTGTCTTTTCGCTTGGTGTTAGTATCATTTTCTCTCTTTGCAGGTTAGTTTCTCTGAGTGGTGGGAAAGATGGCCACCAATGACTCCAGACTTGTACCATGCTGCTTCCACCATTGAATAAAATGGAACTAGAGTTCCCTGCAATCCCAGGTCCAAGATCCAGCTTGGATCAGGTGTTTTCCCCTGGTACACTGGCGTGGGATACTGGATTCCATTGCTTTAGCATGGTGACTCAAAGGTTTACCTTGTGTAGACAGAAATAAAGCATGCTGGGCAGATCGTCCCAAGTTTACTCAATCATAATCAGTTAGAAGAGAGAGATGAAGGAAAAGTTAGGTCAAGTGAAGGTATGTCTGGCCTGGGTGATTTGGTGGATGGCAGTGACTTTGAAAAGGTTAGGAAGCACACGAGGAAGAGTAAGCTTAGGGGTAAGAGGAAAGCTCAGTTTTTGAGTTCGACATGCCAGCCTATTGGCCATCCATGTGCAGATGTTCAGAAGTTGGTAAGAAAGGTGCACAGAAGAGAGAGATGGGTTGGAGGTTAGAATGGGCACCATCTGCGTTTAGGGAGTGGTGGAAGCTGAGACTACTGGGGAAGAAGATCACCAGACAACTCCAGAGGGTACCCTACACTGAAGGTAGGGCAATGGTAGTATCGGAGGGAGAGGAGGCTGTGAGAGTTAATATGTATCTAGTGCCAAAACCTAACCTGAACTAATCTTAAAATTTGCGTAACCATCCTATGGCATATCTATGGTGTGCGTATTATTATTACCTTCATTTTACAAGGAGCTGAAGCTTACACTAATCGGTAATTGGTCCAAAGTCTCAGTTAGCAGTAAATACAAGGTTTTAATCTGTTACTAACTTAGAGAACCCTTACCACTACAGTGTATTGTCCTCTCACATAGCTATGTAGAAAAAGTCCCGGGAACTAAATGGAGGAATCTGGAGTCAGGAAAACTAAGAAAGGAAAATTTCAAGAATGAGAGGATGGCGAATAATAAAAGTGTCTATCAGGTTTATTTTTAAAATACAACTTAAAACGGCCATTGGTTTGACAATTGGGAAGTCAATACTGATCAACTTGACTCTTGGCAGGTCTAGCAGGCCTTCTTGGTTCCAGATAGATCCACTGGTAGAAACCCAAAAAGAACATGTCCAGGCGCCTGGGTGGCTCAGTGGGTTAAAGCCTCTGCCTTCGGCTCAGATCATGATCTCAGGGTCCTGGGATCGAGTTCCGCATCGGGCTCTCTGCTCAGCGGGGAGCCTGCTTCCTCCCCTCTCTCTGCCTGCCTCTCTGCCTACTTGTGATCTCTCTCTCTGTGTCAAATAAATAAATAAAATCTTAAAAAAAAAAAAAAAGAACATGTCCTAAAAGTTTCAGGGTAATCTACAAAGGAATTAGAGTGTCCTGGAAATTTATAGGAAAGAAGAAATTTATAGAAGAAAGAAATTTATAGAAGCTTTTAGCCAGAACAGAACCAGTTTTGGGTATACTGCAATTAAAACAAGGCCAGTTATGGTAAATTGTATCATTACCTGAGGTTACAGCCCTGTCTCATCAGCCCAAGTTTTACTAAGCTTAATACCAGAGCAAATTTATAGTCTTAGATCCCTGGGTTGTTACCTTGAGTATAAATATCTAATACTCGCCTGTTTCAAATTGTTTCCAAATACTTTATCCTCACTCAGCCATCCGCTGAGGTTCTGTTTCCATTTTATGGATGAGGAACCTGAGGATGGGAATGGACAATGTTTTTGGCATACCACTTTAAACTCTCTGCTGCCGAAGTGTGTAAGGTCATTAAACACAATATTGCATCTTAAGGATCTATGTTGGAAGGATTTCAGATGTCATAACATCTCTTAACCAATTGCTGCCCAACCCAAAAGCATTACAGGAAGGTGGTACAATCATTTCAGAAACTTTCACTATGTGCTACCCATTTTATTTTATTTATTTGTTATTTTATTTTTTATTTGACACAGAGAGAGAGAGATCACAAGCAGGCTGAGAGGCAGGCAGAGAGAGGAGGAAGCAGGCTCCCCGATGAGCAGGGAGCCCGATGCGGGCCTCGATCCCAGGACCCTGAGATCATGACCTGAGCTGAAGGCAGAGGCTTTAACCCACTGAGCCACCCAGGTGCCCTGTGCTACCCATTTTAGAGATAAAAACAATCGTGCTCACACAGGTCCACACAGGATCTCATCTCACGTGGTCGTGATATAGCTGGAATTTTCTATACCTGTCTTATTAGGCAGGGAATGACACATGATTGTGTTTTATAATAATCTTGTTTTTTCCCCTCATAACAGAAATATTCTTGCTAATTACAATTCTGTTAAATACAAAAGGTACAAGGAAGGAAATAATCTCACCATCCAAAGATAACCACAGTTAAGAAAAATATTAAGAAATAAGGGGGCGCCTGGGTGGTTCAGTCGTTAAGTGTCTGCCTTTGGCTCAGGTCATGGTCTGTGAGCCCCACATCGGGCTCCCTGCTAGGTGGGAAGCCTGCTTCTCCCTCTCCCATTCCCCCTGCTTGTATTCCCTCTCTCACTGTCTCTCTCCCGCTCTCTCTGTCAAATAAATGAATAAAATCTTAAAAAAAAAAAAGAGAAAGAAAACTTTTAAAGAAAAGGAAGAAAACTATAAAGGACAAAGATAACAAGTTAACACTTTCGTGTATATCATGCCAGCTGTTTAGTTTTTATTCACACTCACATATGTGCATTGAAAAAAAAAACCAAATTGATCGATTTAAGTCTACTGTTTAGTAGCTTGTTTTCAACTAATGTAGAATTTTTTCCATGTTAAAAAATGTAGTTCTCCAATATAATCTTTTTCTTTTTTGGGGTTAAAGCGATAGAAGTTTATTAAGTAAAGTTTATTAAGTGAAGATATGGAAAAAGTTCTCAAGAGTCAGAGGGGTCCCAACAGGGTTGCCGACTTGCCAACAAGGGTCTTTAGGGTTGGTCTTTTATAGAAAGCTATCCAGGGAACTTAAATCCTTTTTACATCTCTATCGATAACATCTTCAAGGGCTTACTTCCTTTTCAGGGGCTGGTTATTCTTTGTTGGTCACAGGTGATTATCCTAAAGACACCCCCCCCACGCCTAGGGCAGGGTGGTCCTCACCCCTCCAATATAATTTTTAATCATCATACACTATTCTATTTTATGGCAGTATCCGATTTTATTTAATCAAGCCCATATTGTTGGACATTTAGGTTATTTCAAGATTTTTTTTTATAAAGATTTTATTTATTTATTTGACAGAGAGAGATTACAAGTAGGCAGAGAGAGAGGAGGAAGCAGGCTCCCTGCTAAGCAGAGAGCCCGATGCGGGCCTCGATTCCAGGACCCTGAGATCATGACCTGAGCCGAAGGCAGAGGCTTTAACCCACTGAGCCACCCAGGCGCCCTGTTTCAAGATTTTTTATATCACGAACAGAAGAATACCTGCTTACTTCCTTAAAATAATTCCAAGAGTGGAATTTCAGGATCAAAGAGAATGCATATTTAAAATTTTGATTCATAAGATAAGCAATATTTGATCTATTTCTTCTATTTAAAAAATAAAAATAACATCTGTTAAATAAAAAATTTTTTTGATTCATACTGTCAAACTACTATTTCTGTTCCTGACAGGTGTGTCTGAGGTGGGCCGCTTCCTACACTGTTTTCAGCACAAGGTGGTGTCATTTATTTCTTTAGCCTCTGCCAGTGTCTTTGGAGGAAATATTTCCGCTTTCATTACTGTTTTAATCTGCATTTCTGTCCCCCTCCCCACTTTTTTTTGGTTTGTATTAATGAATTGGTTATTCATTTCCTTTGCCCATTTTGTTCTGCTGAAGTATCTATCTTAAACTGATAAGAACAGATACTACACTTGATCTTAGCCAAAAGGCCGAGAAGCGATGAAGTATCTATCTTAAAGAACATACCTTAAGTAAACAGCCCAAGTGTCCATTGGCTGACGAATGGATAGAGAAGATGTGGCATATGTATGTGTGTATATATACATATATATACACACAAAAAATAATATTCCATTGTGTGTGTGTATATATATTGACAACCAGGAAGTCTATATATGTACACACATACACAATGGAATATTTATATATGCATATGGAATGTGTATAATTTATATACACATTCCATATACCTATTCCATATACATACATAAACATGCACACAATGGACTATTACTCAACCATAAAGAGTAAAATCTTGCTGTAATTACGTGGATGGAGCTAGAGAGGATTATGCTAAGCAAAATAAGTCAGTCAGAGAAAGACAAATATATGATGTCACTCATAGGTGGAATTTAAGAAACAAAACCAATGAGCAAAAGGGGGGAGGAGGCAAACCAAGAAACACACTCTTAACTAGAGAGAAAAATAGATGGTTACTGGAAGGGAGGTTGGTGGGGGGATGGGTTCAATAGGTGATGGGGATTAAGGAGAGCCCTTGTGATAAGCAGGTATGTTGTAGGGAAGTGTTGAATCACTGTATTGTACACCTGAAACTAATATTACACTCTGTTCACTAACTGGAATTGAAATAAAAACATAAAATAAAGAAAATATACCAAGCATTTCTATCACTGAAAGAAAACTTCTGGGGCACCTGGCTGGCTCAGTTGGTCGAGCATGCAGCTCTTGATCTCAAGGTTGTGAGTCGAGCCCCATGTTAGGGTAGAGAGTACTTAAAACTAAAATCTTCAAGGAAAAGAAAAAAAGTTAAAATGTTTATTGAGTGTCTGCTCTGTGCCAGTCACTGTTTGAGGCTCCTGGCATATATTAGTGAACAAAACACAAACATTTCTGTCCTATGGAACTTATGTTTTAGCTGGGAGAGATGTTTTTATCTAATAAGCATAATACATAATATAGTCGGGTCTATCTTTCTGAGAAGACTTGAAGGAGCAGAGGAAGCTACGCCTGTGGGAGCCTAGGGTCAAGAACCTTCTGGCAGAGGGAACTGCTGGTTTGGAGGCTCTAAGATGGGTCCCTGGGGTCACTGACTGGCAAGTTCAATCACACATGGAGTCTCTGTTCTTGGATAGAAAGTTCCTTAAATTAATCCGTAAATTACAGTTGATTCCTAATAGAATAGCAAAAAAAAAAAAAAGTTTTTAAGAACTTGATGGAATTCTAAAGTTTATCTAGAAAAAAAGAACATGAGAGATAGGAGATTATTGTGAAAGAAAGCAATGGATGTAGAAGTGTTGACAACACTGACTCCAACAGTGACTCCATCTTTAGCCCTTCGTTTTGTTCATGTTCACACAATGACCTCCTTTGAAGTTAATGTGTGGCCTGATCTGAATGTGGGAGGGCTTGTTCTGATTTTTAGAAGGTGCCACTGGAAAGAACAGGCAGAGATGACAGAGGAGGCCCCACTTGAGGTAACTAGTAGAGAGTCCCTGGCGCACAGATGGCACCATTTTGGATAACTACCCCCTGACCCCGCCATCATGCTCCTTGCTCTATAAAAGCTGTGGCTGAAGGCCCTGGGTGGGGGGAGAATGGCGGTGGAGGAGGGCTGCTGGGCGCTGGGATTGCTTCCTCCGTTCCCTGCTTCCTGATGAGGTACTCGGATTAAAATTGCATGAACGGTATGGATAGCTTTGTTTTTCCATCTCAAAGCGCCTTCTCGGCCTGGAGAATATTGACCCTCCTTCACCTTCTAATATTGATGATACATTAACTCTTCCAAATATTAAAATGCACTATAAAGCTGTAATAACTAAAACTTTGGTACTGGTAATGAAATAGAAAATTCAGTAGTAGGCCTAAATATGTATGGAAATATAGTATATGGGACGGCTGGGTGGCTCAGTTGGTTAAGCAGCTGCCTTCGGCTCAGGCAAGATCCCAGCATCCTGGGATGGAGCCCCACATTGGGCTCCTTGCTCAGCGGGGAGCCTGCTTCTCCCTCTGACTCTGCCTGCCGCTCTGCCTACTTGTGCTTTCTCTCTCTCTGACAAATAAATAAATAAAATCTAAAAAAAAAAGGAAATATAGTATATGCTGATGAGCACTGGGTGTTATTTGCAACTGATGAATAACTGAACTCTACATCTTAAACTAACGATGTACTGCATGTTGGCTAATTGAGTTAAAATTAAAAAAATGTAATATGCTAAACTTATTTCAAATCTGTGGGGAAAAATCTTAGCAACTTGTGTTGGGCTAACTAGATTGCTGTTTGAAAACAAAATAAAGCTGGTTTACTCACTTGCTCTGAAACCTAAATAAATTTCAACAAGATCTAAGATTTTTTAAAAAAGTCCAAACCCTTTAAGCATACGTGATTTTTATAAAACAATCTTGAGGTGGCAAAAGACTGTATAAAATGTAACCTAAAGCCCAGAATCTATAAAGCAAGAGAATTATAAATGAGACTAAAAAAAACCAAACCCCAAATGTCAACTATTCCTATTATTTTCTTAAACCCCAAATGTCAACTATTCCTATTATTTTCTTAAAGGCCACCAAGCATTTGTCCCCCTCNAACAAACCCCAAATGTCAACTATTCCTATTATTTTCTTAAAGGCCACCAAGCATTTGTCCCCCTCACTCCCCAAAATTGCCACATTCATCTCATTTCTTACCTTCATTTTTGATTTCTTAAAATATTCCAATGAAGATATGCTCGGTAAAACGGAACATTACCAATATATTTTCAAAGATTTTATTTATTAGATAGAGTATATGTGAGACAGAGAGTAAGCATGAGCAGGGAGGGGGAAGGGCAGAAGAAGTAGGCTCCTTGCTGAGCAGGGGCTCAGTCCTAGAACCCCGGGATCAAGGCCTGAGCCAAAGGCAGCTGCCTAACCAACTGAGCCACCCAGGCACCCCCTGAACATTACCATTATTTTTGAGATGATTTTTGAAATGCTCCCAGGCTACATCTATTCTTTTCCACTCTGAACTAACTACTCCTGTATTTTATCACCCATTTTCTTTAGTTTTACCATCTATTTATGTATGCGTAAACAATATACTCTCTAGGTTAGCCTGTTTTTCATTTTTATATACATGACACCTGTAGATGTCATGTATATGCTGTGTAGATGCTTCTGTGATTCATTTTCTTTCTCAATATTCTATTTTTATGACTTATCCAAGTTTATACATCAGCCATAGTTCATTCATTTTCACAGCTGCATGGTGTTTCGTTGAATGGATTTATCCTAATTACGCATTCTAGTATTGATGGACATTGGGTTGTTTCCAGTTTGGGTTGTGTTGTTTGTTTGTTTGTTTGCTTTTTGTTTTAAAATAATGAACATAGGGCGCCTGGGTGGCTCAGTGGGTTAAAGCCGCTGCCTTTGGCTCAGGTCATGATCCCAGGGTCCTGGGATAGAGGCCCACATCGGGCTCTTTGCTCAGCAGGGAGCCTACTTCCTCCTCTCTCCTCTCTCTCTGCCTGCCTCTTGCCTACTTGTAATCTCTCTCTCTTTGTCAAATGAATAAATAAAATCTTTAAAAAAAATAAAATAAAGTATCTTTTTTTTTTTAAAGATTATTTGTTTATTTGACATAGAGCGAGAGACTACAAGTAGGCAGAGAGGCAGGCAGAGAGAGAGGAGGAAGCAAGCTCCTCACCGAGCAGAGAGCCCGATGCGGGGCTCGATCCCAGGTTGCTGAGATCATGACCTGAGCCGAAGGCAGAGGCTTTAACCCACTGAGCCACCCAGGCGCCCACCGAATATCTTTCCTATCAGTCAGCTGAGCACTTGTGATGAGTACTTGTGGTCTAGTTTTCTCTTTTCCATTAGAATCCTCTAAACGTTCAGTACTAGAGCAGGTACAAAGATGAAAAGCAGGATGGATGCACTGGGCGATATGGGGAGATGAAACAGAATGCTCTGCTGGTTTGAGACCAACAGGAAACTGACTAGGAGGGTAGGTGACTGACAGCTGCCTGACTTTGTGGACCTAGGACAAAAGAACAATATTAATCATTGATGAGGATTTGTGATCCTTAGGATAATTCTCTAAGGTGTATATTATCCATTGTATAGATAGATAAGGGAAGTGAGGTTCAGAGGTGACAGAACACTTTGGAGTGCCCACAGGAGAGCAGGTCAGCATGTAGAAATTTAAGAAGTCCCTTATTCACTGAGATGTGAGTACCAATTTGGCAGAAGATTTTATTGGGTGTAGGAGACATTTCCCATTGATGGGGCCTCTGCCAATCTGTCATGTTGGGCACTGGGAAGGGAATGCCTGCAGGCATGGAGGGAAGTTAATAGAGTGAAAACCTGCTTGAATGGTGGTCAGAGAGGCCTAAGTTCCACCTACCTACTGTCCCCCACCTGAATGACTTTGGAGACCTCACTCACCTATACTAGAAAGGACAAGGGCAGGTCTCCCCCAGGAAACTGCCTCAGCTCTGCCTTGAGAGTTGAGTGACTCAGCTTGTGTCTCCGTCTCCCCATCTGTAAAACGGGAGTAACGATCACCTATGTTGGTGTATTTTCTAACAAAAAAATCACAAACCTGGTGGGTTAAAACAACTTTATTCTCTCACAGTTGGGGAGGCCAGAAGTCCAAAATCCGTTTCACTTGGCCAAAATCAAAGCGTCTATGGACACTGTAGGTCAGCTCCAGAGACCAGGGGAAGAATCCCTCACTGCCTCTTCAGTTTCAGGTGGCCCCTGGCATTCTTTGACTTGTGGGGACGTCATTATAGTCTCTGCCTTCTTGGTGATACTGCCTGCCCCTCTTCTGTTTGTCAAATGGCCCTATGCGTCCCTCTTCAAAGGACCCTGTCATTGCATTCAGGGTCCATCTGATGATCCAGGATAATCCCCCCAGCTACAGATCCTTAAATTAACCTGCAAAGGCTGTTTCCACATGAGGCAAAATTTACAGGGGCCAGGGCTTAGGACCTGATTATCTTGGGGGGCGGGGATTCAGCCTATTACATTCAGGGTTGTCAGAAAGAGGACATGAGCTAATGCAGGCGGACGACCGAGCCCAGCTTTCCCGCCGGGAGACAGCACTAAAGATCCGTTTCTTTGCTCTTCTGAAGTCTCTAAGGAAGTCTCCCTTAAAACGGGGCTGCTGCAAGGCTCCAGCCCAGGTATAAGACTTACAAGAGAGACTACGTAACCACGAAGAACGAAGCCCAAACTGCGGGACGGGGGTTTCTCCTGTTCCCACAGCTCAGATTTGCACACTCTTCCCCGTAGAACGCCTCAGAATCCCCCCACCTGCCTTTTCGCTTTCTTCCCACCTCCTGGAGTCAATGCTCCCCCTCCAGGCCCCGCCCCGCTACGTACCGTCCCTAGTGCCCCGCCCCCTAGTTGGGCGTCCTCCGCCCTTAGCGGGTGAGAAGCGTGAGGGCCTTTGCGGCCTGTCCTTTCCACTGCCTATCAAAGCGTAGCACATTCTGTCCCATTTTGTCTCCTTTCTCAAGCCTTCAAGTCATTCATACAACTAGATGGATTTACAGAGTTTAATTGTGGCAGCGTGTTTGCCTCCAGATGAAAAACGAGGCAGGAACTATTGGAAAGAGACTGGCAATATTTAAGGGAGCCCGTGCAAGGGGCGCCGAGTCCTACGCGTCTCGGGAGCCGAGGGCCGGCCGGCTCACGGCGCAGGCGCAGTGGGGTCCGACTCGCCATGCCGACTGTCAGCGTGAAGCGGGATCTGCTCTTCCAAGCCCTGGGTCGGAACTACAGTAAGTGTCGGCTCCATGGCCTGGTTTTGTGCCGGGGCCCCCTTCCAGAGGCTTCGTGGTGGTAGCTTTCATGCTGCCCGGCAGGTTTGGTCTCCGGCGCTCCGGGCATAGACCGGGATGGCTGGCTGTCGAAGCGGCGGGGCTGGGCTGAACTAGCCTCTCGCAGCCAGTCATGCCCGGGCTTTTCTTTGCATCATTCGTGCCTTCCAGTTCGCCGTGTCATTCATTCAGCAGTCTCCCATGGAGCATCTGCTGCGTACCTGGTGCCAGGGGATGGTGTAGGAATGAAGCCCTGGGTTGCATCCCGAGTGCAGCTAGTGGAGTGCAACAGTTTCTGTATAGAAACTCCATTTATGAGGGAGTGGAAGGAGAAATTGGAGCAGGAAGGGGTGGTCTGATGTCTGTTTTGTTAATGTTTCTTGAACACCTGTTATGTGCCAGGCACGGTTCTAAGGGCTCTGGGAATACAGCGGTGCACGTGACACAAGGTCTGTGTTCACATTCTAATGAGGGAGGCAAACAGTAACTACCCATCACATTAATAAAACGATTCTGGATTATGTTAAAGGCTGTCAGGAAAACAAAAATACTGTGCTAAGACCAACATTAGATACCATAGTAACATCTGAGCCGAGACTCGGATGACGCTAAGGAGTCTACTGGGTGGGCTCAGTCTTCACTTCATCTCTAACGTTATCTCTTCTTCAGTTCTAAAAACATCCCCATTTAGAAAAAGGATGAATATTAAGTACAGGTATCAGGGACCATATGGACGTAGCCGTTGAAGTGATATCTGCCTCTCATAGTTCATCAGCTTATATAAAGGCTGTGGCAGCTGGTTTGTGAGAGCTATTTTTGGTTTTTAGGGCTCGGTATGATAACAGAGCTCTAGTCAGTTTAACAGGTACTCCTTCCTAGAATGAGATGTTACCCGAAAATAGTTAGCTTTTAAAATGTTACCGAAGGTGTAAATTTAGGTATTACCTATTCAAGTATTCCTTGTAGGGTTCTGCCATATTCCCTGAAAATAGAGATAATACTCTTGAACTCTGAATTCAGCTCTAATTCCCTATCCTTTTTAAAAAATTTTTTCCTTTATACTTTTTATATGCTTATTTATATTTTTTCTTTTTTAATATTTATTGTATTTATATTAACCCATTCTTTTTTTAAAATTTTTTTTAAAGATTTTATTTATTTCTTTGTCAGAGAAAGAGCACAAGTGGGGGAAGCAACAGGCAGAGGGAGAAGCAGGCTCCCTGCTGAGCAAATAGCCTAATGTGGGACTGGATTCCAGGACCCTGGGATCATGACCTGAACTGAAGGCAGATACTTAACTGACTCAATCACCCATTAATCCATTCTTCTAAACCATATTCTCACTAATGGTATATGATATGCCTGAATTGCAAAAGATGATATGTGACAAATATTTGTTCAAGACCTTTGTGATCAGTTACCACCCAAGTATCCATTTCTGGGAAAGTAAGAAATTCTCTAGGTTTCTACTTACTTCCTTAAAATTTTTACTTTTTTAAAAATTTAAAAAAATTTTTTTTAAAGATTTTATTTATTTATTTGACAGAGAGAGAGATCACAAGTAGGCAGAGAGGCAGGCAGAGAGAGGAGGAAGCAGGCTCCCCGCTGAGCAGAGAGCCTGATGTGGGACTTGATCCCAGGACCCTGAGATCATGACCTGAGTTGAAGGCAGCGGCTTTAACCCACTGAGCCACCCAGGCACCCAAATTTTTACTCTTTTAAAGATTTATTTATTTGAGAGAGTGTGTGCACAAGTGTGAGGGGGGAGGGCAGAGGGAGATGGAGAGAAACTTAAGCAGACTCCTCACTGAGTGTGGAGCCCATCGTGGGACTGGATCCCACCACCCTGAGATCATGACTGGAGCTGAAATCCAGAGTGGTTGTTTAACTGGCTGAGACACCCAGGCACCCCTACTCTAGGTTTTTATTTTTATTATTTTTATTATTTTTAAAGATTTTATTTATTAGAGAGAGAGAGCGTGCGCATGAGAGGGGAGAAGATCAGAGGGAGAAGCAGACTCCTGATGGAGCCGGGAGCCTGATGTGGGTCGCAATCCCGGGACTCTGGGATTATGACCTGAGCCAAAGGCAGTCGTCCAACCAACTGAGCCACCCAGGCACCCCTACTTTAGGTTTTTAAAATCATCTAATGATTTCAATAGATTCCGTAGCTGCCCACCCCCCCTTTTTTTTTAATTGAGAGTGATCAGACAAGCTTGACCCCCCCACACACAAGTATCCCATCAGCTACTGACTCTAAAGCATCAGTCAGGAAGATGTACTTAAGACAGTACGGTTCTTGGGCGCCTGGGTGGCTCAGTGGGTTAAAGCCGCTGCCTTGGGCTCAGGTCATGATCCCAGGGTCCTGGGATCGGGGCCCACATGGGGCTTTCTGCTCAGCGGGGAGCCTGCTTCCTCCTCTCTCCTCTCTCTCTGCCTGCCTCTCTGCCTACTTGTAATCTCTCTCTCTGTGTCAAATGAATAAATAAAATCTTTAAAAAAAAAAAAGACAGTATGGTTCTGAGATGTACTTAAGACAGTCGGAAGTAACTCATCATTAGTTCATATTTCATATGTTCTTTTTTTTTTAAAGATTTTATTTATTTATTTGACAGAGAGAGAGAGATCACAAGTAGGCAGAGAGGCAGGCAGAGAGAGAGGAAGAAGCAGGCTCCCCGCTGAGCAGGGAGCCCGATGTGGGCCTCGATCCCAGGACCCTGAGATCATGACCTGAGCCGAAGGCAGAGGCTTTAACCCACTGAGCCACCCAGGCACCCTCATATGTTCTTGAAACCTTTTAACTTAATTGGGTTGAAGTCAAAGTTGGAAAAGCATGTTGAGCAAAGTATCCAGTTTCCAAGTAGTATGGGTCCATCTTGTTTCTTACCCTCTCTTTTCATCTGTCGTCCTCTCTATTTTCGGATAATATCTCATTCACTCTTTTGTATCTCCATTTCCTCTTCTGTCCCTCCAAGCTTTGATTTCTGTCCTAAATTCCATTGTTTCTACCAGTCACTGCCTTCCCCTTCATCTCTTTGCTTACCAGGGATATTTCTCAAGCTGCTTTTGTTGTTTTAATCATTTTGCTTCTCTGAGGCAGTTTTATCTCAGTCTACCCCCCCCCAAGAATCTGTCAATACCTTTTTTTTTTTTAAAGATTTTATTTATTTATTTGACAGAGAGAGAGAGACAGCGAGAGAGAGGATACAAGCAGGGGGAGTGGGAGAGGGAGAAGCAGGCTCCCTGCCGAGCAGGGAGCCCGACTCGGGGCTCATGCGGGGGTCGATCCCGGGACCCTGGGATCATGAACTGAGCCCGAGGCAGATGCATAATGACTGAGCCACCCAGGCGTCCCCCTATTTTTATTTATTTATTTATTTTATTTATTTGTTAGAGTGCTTGAGTGAGCAGGGGGAGCAGCAGAGGTAGAAGGAGAAGCAGGCTCCCTGCTGAGCAAGGAGCTGGATGCCAGGCTGATCCCAGGACCCTGGGATCATGACCTGAGCTGAAGGCAGAGGCCTAACTCACTGAGCCACTCAGGCATCCCTTTTTCACAGTTTTTGAGAGAGGAATCAAAGGGTAGCTTAGCTGGGTGGTTCTGGCTCTGGGTCTCTGACCAGATTGCAGGCAAGCTGTCAACTGGGCCTCCAGTCATCTGGAGGCTTGATTGGCTGAAGAACATGCTTCCAGGATTACTCCTGTGGTTGCTTCAGATCTCCGTTTACATAGGGATGTGAATACCAAGAGCAGGGATCACTGGGGACATCTGTTGTTCCTGGCTCTAGTTAATGGTACCTAAATGCTGGAGACCTGGGAGTTCTAGACTCTTCCTGCTCCCACCATTCCCACCTCCCATCCAGTCACTGAGCCTTACAGATTCTGTCTTTTTGAGGTTCCTCACATTCTTCCTTCCTTGTACCCACTGCTGCTCCTTCAGGTCCTCACTGTGCCTTCCCTGTATTGTTGCAGAAGCCTCCCTGCTCCAGTCCATCTACCGCTCTGCCACCATTCTTTTAAGTGCGGATCTAATCATGCTTTTGCTCAGCAGTAAATCCTTCAGTGTAACCCCCACTGCCTGCAGGGGGGTAGAGCAAGTCCCTTGGCATGTGGTTTCTTTTCTGCTTGCTGCATTGTATCTCTTCCTGGCCTTATCCTTATGCTTCATTCCTATTGTCCTTTCCGAAGTTTCCATGCTGTTGTCCCATTCCCCACAGTCTCTGCCTAATGAACTCGGCTTTTGTGTGAAGCCTTAGCTGAGTCTTAGTGAAGCTGATTACTTTCGTTGTGCCACCTCTGTACCTTGCACTTAACATAACTAAATTTACACATCTGATTTCTTTATTAGAGTAGGAATTGTTTTGTTTTTGTAGCCTTGGCACTGAGTATGGCACCTGGGATATAGTAGATCACTCTTTTTTTTTTTTTTTTTAAGATTTTATTTATTTATTTCACAGCGGGAGAGAGATCACAAGGAGGCAGAGAGGCAGGCAGAGAGAGAGAGGGGGGGGGGAAGCAGGCTTCCTGCCAAGCAGAGAGCCCGATGCGGGCCTCGATCCCAGGACCCTGAGATCATGACCTGGGCCGAAAGCAGAGGCTTTAACTCATTGAGCCACCCAGGCGCCCTAGTAGATCACTCTTAAGTGTTGAGTTGAAGTTCATTGTCAGGGCCAGAATTTTAAGACCAGCTTTTCACTAGAATATACTTGTAATGATGGTTTGTGTTCAATTTTTGATAATGACAGGATCCTCCCAAATGCTGTATGAGGTGGCAAAGTTGAATATAACTCCAAGGAAGAGAATTGTTAATTATTGGAGACCTACTATGTTTTGGGGTGCTATGACAAGTCCATTACTTGAATAATATCATTGAAATCTTTCCCAGAGTTCCATGCTAAAAATAAATGGCTGTAGAATGCTACTTTATGGACGAAGCCTAGGTATCAGGAAGTTTACATAAGGTGCCAATCTCTCAGAACTAGTATATGGAATAGTCAGGAGTTCACATTCTGATTGGCCTGCCTCCAAAGCCTGCTATCAGGCCTCAGAATTTTAAATGCTAGGACTTACATGACATTATCCCATTGTGCTGGATCTGTGTTTTGGAGCCTACTTTACCTTTGATCCCTACCTAGTAAGTTGTTTTTCTAAGTAAATGTGAGTTTCCTACTGCAGGTAACCTAATTCTGTAGCTGATATTAAATGAATCAGCCCTCAAATAGATGTTTCTTTTGAGGGTTTTTTTGTTTTGTTTTGGTACCTTTTGTTTTAAAATGGTGCTATCTGATGCCTGATACTAGCTTGGTGTTGGACAGTTATTAAGAAAATTCAGTTTACATATTACTTTCGTTTAAGCTGAGCAGATTAAAATTAGCAATCTTTTTCTTTTCTTTTTTTTTTTTTACAGCTGATGAAGAATTTGATGAACTATGCTTTGAATTTGGTCTGGAACTTGATGAAATTGTATGTATTGAATATTTTAAAAAATTTTTTAAAGATTTTTTTTAAATGTTTAGTTTTAACATTTGGTTTAAATGTTTTAGTTTTTTTTTAAATGTTTAAAACCACATTTTTCAGAGGTGTACTATATTTTGTTACCTTATGGTTAGACTAAGATGGAACATTTGTGGGCTCTCGTGATTTCTGTGCTCTTGGTGTTAAGAGGCTAAGCTCCAGTTCTAAGGGTGTCTGTTTCTTTCTTTTAAATCTCAAGGGGTTCATGTGTTAAGTTGTATGCAGCCACCTCAAGTTATCAGGCTAATGCTGTGGAGATGGATAGACCATCTTGAGGAACCCAGAATGAGTGTGTCACCCTGGCAGTGAGTTGCCTTTTTCCAAATCAATTATGGAAAGGGGCCTGGGGAACAATGGAAATTTTACTTTAGCCAGAGTTCATGTGACCTGCGGCTCCTCCTCCGTCACTTCTGCTGTGCTCTACTGTCATTCCGGTTTCCTCTATTCCTGTTTCACCAGTGTTAATTCATTCCTAATCATTACTGTATACATTAACCTTGTGAAATGCTCTTTTAGTTTTTGCATTTGATCTTAGCCAAAGTCCGAGGAGCGATGATCTTCTAGATTTTGAAGAGTTGATTATAAAAACCATTATGAAGCATCTTCCTAGTCTTTTAATTGCATAAATAAAATACTTTTAAAAAGTTTTTTTTTTAAGATTTTATTTATTTATATATTTATTTATTTATTTATTTATTTATTTATTTATTTATTTATTTATTTATTTGACAGAGAGATCACAAGTAGGCAGAGAGGCAGGCAGAGGGAGAGGGGGAAGCAGGCTCCCTGCTGAGCAGAGAGCCTGGTGTGGAACTCGATCCCAGGACCCTAAGATCATGACCTGAGCCGAAGGCAGAGGCTCAACCCACTGAGCCACCCATGTGCCAAAATACTTTTAAAAAGTTTATTTGCAAAATGTTACTAATGATCGCATAAGACATTGTATTTATTACCAAAATAATTTCATATTTGTCTTGTAATTAGTGTTATT
>LNAC01000079.1:4541961-4553966 GCA_002007465.1 Ailurus styani
CCTCGATCCCAGGACCCTGAGATCATGACCTGAGCCGAAGGCAGAGGCTTTAACCCACTGAGCCACCCAGGCACCCTCATATGTTCTTGAAACCTTTTAACTTAATTGGGTTGAAGTCAAAGTTGGAAAAGCATGTTGAGCAAAGTATCCAGTTTCCAAGTAGTATGGGTCCATCTTGTTTCTTACCCTCTCTTTTCATCTGTCGTCCTCTCTATTTTCGGATAATATCTCATTCACTCTTTTGTATCTCCATTTCCTCTTCTGTCCCTCCAAGCTTTGATTTCTGTCCTAAATTCCATTGTTTCTACCAGTCACTGCCTTCCCCTTCATCTCTTTGCTTACCAGGGATATTTCTCAAGCTGCTTTTGTTGTTTTAATCATTTTGCTTCTCTGAGGCAGTTTTATCTCAGTCTACCCCCCCCCCAAGAATCTGTCAATACCTTTTTTTTTTTTAAAGATTTTATTTATTTATTTGACAGAGAGAGAGAGACAGCGAGAGAGAGGATACAAGCAGGGGGAGTGGGAGAGGGAGAAGCAGGCTCCCTGCCGAGCAGGGAGCCCGACTCGGGGCTCATGCGGGGGTCGATCCCGGGACCCTGGGATCATGAACTGAGCCCGAGGCAGATGCATAATGACTGAGCCACCCAGGCGTCCCCCTATTTTTATTTATTTATTTATTTTATTTATTTGTTAGAGTGCTTGAGTGAGCAGGGGGAGCAGCAGAGGTAGAAGGAGAAGCAGGCTCCCTGCTGAGCAAGGAGCTGGATGCCAGGCTGATCCCAGGACCCTGGGATCATGACCTGAGCTGAAGGCAGAGGCCTAACTCACTGAGCCACTCAGGCATCCCTTTTTCACAGTTTTTGAGAGAGGAATCAAAGGGTAGCTTAGCTGGGTGGTTCTGGCTCTGGGTCTCTGACCAGATTGCAGGCAAGCTGTCAACTGGGCCTCCAGTCATCTGGAGGCTTGATTGGCTGAAGAACATGCTTCCAGGATTACTCCTGTGGTTGCTTCAGATCTCCGTTTACATAGGGATGTGAATACCAAGAGCAGGGATCACTGGGGACATCTGTTGTTCCTGGCTCTAGTTAATGGTACCTAAATGCTGGAGACCTGGGAGTTCTAGACTCTTCCTGCTCCCACCATTCCCACCTCCCATCCAGTCACTGAGCCTTACAGATTCTGTCTTTTTGAGGTTCCTCACATTCTTCCTTCCTTGTACCCACTGCTGCTCCTTCAGGTCCTCACTGTGCCTTCCCTGTATTGTTGCAGAAGCCTCCCTGCTCCAGTCCATCTACCGCTCTGCCACCATTCTTTTAAGTGCGGATCTAATCATGCTTTTGCTCAGCAGTAAATCCTTCAGTGTAACCCCCACTGCCTGCAGGGGGGTAGAGCAAGTCCCTTGGCATGTGGTTTCTTTTCTGCTTGCTGCATTGTATCTCTTCCTGGCCTTATCCTTATGCTTCATTCCTATTGTCCTTTCCGAAGTTTCCATGCTGTTGTCCCATTCCCCACAGTCTCTGCCTAATGAACTCGGCTTTTGTGTGAAGCCTTAGCTGAGTCTTAGTGAAGCTGATTACTTTCGTTGTGCCACCTCTGTACCTTGCACTTAACATAACTAAATTTACACATCTGATTTCTTTATTAGAGTAGGAATTGTTTTGTTTTTGTAGCCTTGGCACTGAGTATGGCACCTGGGATATAGTAGATCACTCTTTTTTTTTTTTTTTTTAAGATTTTATTTATTTATTTCACAGCGGGAGAGAGATCACAAGGAGGCAGAGAGGCAGGCAGAGAGAGAGAGGGGGGGGGGAAGCAGGCTTCCTGCCAAGCAGAGAGCCCGATGCGGGCCTCGATCCCAGGACCCTGAGATCATGACCTGGGCCGAAAGCAGAGGCTTTAACTCATTGAGCCACCCAGGCGCCCTAGTAGATCACTCTTAAGTGTTGAGTTGAAGTTCATTGTCAGGGCCAGAATTTTAAGACCAGCTTTTCACTAGAATATACTTGTAATGATGGTTTGTGTTCAATTTTTGATAATGACAGGATCCTCCCAAATGCTGTATGAGGTGGCAAAGTTGAATATAACTCCAAGGAAGAGAATTGTTAATTATTGGAGACCTACTATGTTTTGGGGTGCTATGACAAGTCCATTACTTGAATAATATCATTGAAATCTTTCCCAGAGTTCCATGCTAAAAATAAATGGCTGTAGAATGCTACTTTATGGACGAAGCCTAGGTATCAGGAAGTTTACATAAGGTGCCAATCTCTCAGAACTAGTATATGGAATAGTCAGGAGTTCACATTCTGATTGGCCTGCCTCCAAAGCCTGCTATCAGGCCTCAGAATTTTAAATGCTAGGACTTACATGACATTATCCCATTGTGCTGGATCTGTGTTTTGGAGCCTACTTTACCTTTGATCCCTACCTAGTAAGTTGTTTTTCTAAGTAAATGTGAGTTTCCTACTGCAGGTAACCTAATTCTGTAGCTGATATTAAATGAATCAGCCCTCAAATAGATGTTTCTTTTGAGGGTTTTTTTGTTTTGTTTTGGTACCTTTTGTTTTAAAATGGTGCTATCTGATGCCTGATACTAGCTTGGTGTTGGACAGTTATTAAGAAAATTCAGTTTACATATTACTTTCGTTTAAGCTGAGCAGATTAAAATTAGCAATCTTTTTCTTTTCTTTTTTTTTTTTTACAGCTGATGAAGAATTTGATGAACTATGCTTTGAATTTGGTCTGGAACTTGATGAAATTGTATGTATTGAATATTTTAAAAAATTTTTTAAAGATTTTTTTTAAATGTTTAGTTTTAACATTTGGTTTAAATGTTTTAGTTTTTTTTTAAATGTTTAAAACCACATTTTTCAGAGGTGTACTATATTTTGTTACCTTATGGTTAGACTAAGATGGAACATTTGTGGGCTCTCGTGATTTCTGTGCTCTTGGTGTTAAGAGGCTAAGCTCCAGTTCTAAGGGTGTCTGTTTCTTTCTTTTAAATCTCAAGGGGTTCATGTGTTAAGTTGTATGCAGCCACCTCAAGTTATCAGGCTAATGCTGTGGAGATGGATAGACCATCTTGAGGAACCCAGAATGAGTGTGTCACCCTGGCAGTGAGTTGCCTTTTTCCAAATCAATTATGGAAAGGGGCCTGGGGAACAATGGAAATTTTACTTTAGCCAGAGTTCATGTGACCTGCGGCTCCTCCTCCGTCACTTCTGCTGTGCTCTACTGTCATTCCGGTTTCCTCTATTCCTGTTTCACCAGTGTTAATTCATTCCTAATCATTACTGTATACATTAACCTTGTGAAATGCTCTTTTAGTTTTTGCATTTGATCTTAGCCAAAGTCCGAGGAGCGATGATCTTCTAGATTTTGAAGAGTTGATTATAAAAACCATTATGAAGCATCTTCCTAGTCTTTTAATTGCATAAATAAAATACTTTTAAAAAGTTTTTTTTTTAAGATTTTATTTATTTATATATTTATTTATTTATTTATTTATTTATTTATTTATTTATTTATTTATTTATTTGACAGAGAGATCACAAGTAGGCAGAGAGGCAGGCAGAGGGAGAGGGGGAAGCAGGCTCCCTGCTGAGCAGAGAGCCTGGTGTGGAACTCGATCCCAGGACCCTAAGATCATGACCTGAGCCGAAGGCAGAGGCTCAACCCACTGAGCCACCCATGTGCCAAAATACTTTTAAAAAGTTTATTTGCAAAATGTTACTAATGATCGCATAAGACATTGTATTTATTACCAAAATAATTTCATATTTGTCTTGTAATTAGTGTTATTCTTATTTTTTTAAAGATTTTATTTATTTATTTCACAGAGGGAGAGAGATCACAAGGAGGCAGAGAGGCAGGCAGAGAGAGGGGGAAGCAGACTCCCCGCTGAGCAGGGAGCCCGATGTGGGCCTAGATCCCAGGACCCTGAGATCATGACCTGAGCTGAAAGCAGAGGCTTTAACCCACTGAGCCACCCAGGCGCCCTAGTGTTATTTTTTCTTAAGCCTTTTATTTTCTTGATCTATTCCATGGATAACCACATTGCTTCTCTGGGGCTCCTTTTTATCTGTGAAGTGGGGGCTGTGGATTATGATCCCTGAAGATCCCTTCCACCTCTGAAATTTCCGTGACCTTTTATTCCTATAAGGATTTTGTTAGCCCTCACAAACCCAGCCTTCAGATATAGTTTTGTTATGAATTGAGATACTGACATGAAAGATTTAGGCAGGTGTCTTTTTTGCAGAGGGAGTAGGCCTGTTTTCTTTTTTAATTCAGATGTCTTAATTTCTCTTCTTACCACATTTTTCTCCCTTTCTGCATATGGGTCCCTCCTGAAATGCCACATCCCCTATGATGAGGGAGTGAGAGCTTGGCAAGAAAGGAGGCGGGAGGAGGAGGAAGAATTAGAATTTAAATAGAGCTCAATCAAAGAGGTCAATAGAATTGCTGCTTTTTTTAAGTTGAAGTGTAAGTGACCTACAGTATCTTATCTCAGGTGTATATTCATAGTGATTTTTGCCAGATGGTTATTTGTAAGAAAATCTGTTATTCTCTGCTAGAATGTGGTGACTGAGGTATTCTAAGCTTTTGGCTACTGCAATAAAATTACTCTAGTGTTTCTTCTTGGTTGCCTTTATTCTTCTCTGTACCTTTACTGTCATTAGATTGCTTTCCATTGTGCCTATAATCTCCTAATTTACGCCACAGCTCTCATCTCTTCAGGTGTTTGTTTTTTGTTTTTAATACTACTCTCATTCTCTTGTTGCTTCTAGGCTTGGGTGCCTACTGGATTTAGCTTTCAGAGTCATTATAAGAAGTTCTGTTTATTTGGTGAATCATCTTAAATTACTTTGCCTCTGACACTTTTTATTGCTGCTCTGTGTACTTGGTGGTGGTATTTTCTTTTAAATCTGTGTTGGATAAACTTTTTTTGAGAGGGCCAGATTGTACATCTTGTAGGTGACATAGTCTCTATCACAACTCAGCTGTTATAGTATGTAAGTCACAGTAGATAACATGTAAACAAATGGGCCTCGTGATGTTCCATTAAAGCTCAGAAAAATAGGTGGCAGGTATGATTTTGGCCAGTGGGCCATAGTTTGCTGACCCGTGGTGTAGAGGAGTTAGGGCTGTTATGAAATGACTGAGGATGCTAGATGTCTGAACTCAGCAAAAAATCAAGTATTTTATGTTGCTGTGATAATAACAGTCAATATTTTTGTTGCAGGTATAATAAACATGTTTTATTGCAGGAAAGAACATGTATAATGTAGTTACTTTTTTTTTTTTTTTTTTAAAGATCTATTTGGGAGAGAGCAAGCATGCATGTGCACTCGAGTTGGGGGGAGGGATATAAAAGGAGAGAACCTACTGAGTTCCTCACCTACTGCTGAGCGGGGAGCCTGCCCCAGGGCTTGATCTTACTACCCATGAGATCATGACCTTAGCTGAAACCAAGAGCCAGATGTTCAACCAGCTGAGCCACTCAGGTGCCTTTTTATAGCACTGACAAGGACTTTTTCCAAAGTATTTAGATTTGTTTTTCTTTTTTTTTTTTTTTGGCTTGTTTTAGACTTCTGAGAAAGAAATCATAAGTAAGGAACAAGGTAATGAAAAGGCAGAGGGAGCCTCTGATGTTGTTCTTTACAAAATCGACGTCCCTGCCAATAGATATGATCTCCTGTGTTTGGAAGGATTGGTTCGAGGACTTCAAGTCTTCAAAGAAAGGTAAGAGAATATGTTTATTAAATAGTTTGCTCAGTTAGATTTCTTTTGCCTGTTATTATCAGCAATGCTGTTTTAAATCTTTAGAAAAAAACTTGTTGGGCAGGTACACAGCTTTAGGTTTGCATAGAGGGAGGGTTGGAGAGGAAGATGCATGCAGATTATAGCCATTTAAAAATTTGCATATTGAGTCCTAGCCTTCTATCTGGGGAACTATTTAGAACTGGAGTGGTTAATGATTTTACGGCTTCTTATAAAGTTTTTAGTGGGTTCATGTGAATTTCCTCAGTAATCCAATAGAAATAGATAACTAGTTGGATTTGTTAAACGTTGGTAAGAAAGTAGAGGTGGCAAAACTTTGTATGCCGTTCGCTTGAGAACTTTAAGGAAGGTCAGGAGTGGAGCTTTTTTTTTTTTTTTAAAGATTTTATTTATTTATTTGACACAGAGAGAGAGATTACAAGTAGGCAGAGAGGCAGGCAGAGAGACAGGGAGAGGAGGAAGCAGGCTCCCCGCTGAGCAGAGAGCCCGATGCGGGCCTCGATCCCAGGACGCTGAGATCATGACCTGAGCCGAAAGCAGAGGCTTTAACCCACTGAGCCACCCAGACGCCCAGGAGTGGAGCTTCTTAACTGGAAAACTGAACATCTTATGGTGGCTCTCAGATCTTGGATAAGTTAATTGGCTTCTAGTTTCAATCTTCTAATTTTTCGTGTGTGTGTGTTTGAGAGAGAGCATTTGCGTACTCTTGTAAGGGGTGGGGGGTGGAGGGAGGGAGAGAATCTTGAGACTCCATGTCCCAGCGTGGAGTCCAACATGGAGCTCAGTGTCACAACTCTGAGATCATGACCTGAGCCGAAACCAAGAGTTGGACGCTTAACCCACTGAGGTACCTAGGCACCCATTAGTCTCCTAATTTATAATGAATATTTTTAAGTCCCCTTCCAACTATTCATGTAATGAATATAGAAAGTAATGAATATATGAAGTGAAAAAGAGGTGAAACAATAACACCTATAAAAAATAATTATTTTTGCTTTCGATGCCACATTGTCTGGTCCGCTGCAAAAGAATGAGAGACTCTGGCCAATGGGCTAGACTCTGAACCTGTGAGGTTTCAGGTGACTGATGGTATGGGTGAAATGGTGATAGTTAGGCATTTGATTTAGGTGGTTAAAATTTCAAAGGTGATTCATTTGGTTCTGCGTGACAATCAGACCCTCATATTTTAGGGCCAGGGATGATCCCTTAGAGTGCATTTTCCAAACCTGCTTGATTAGAGTTTTCTACTTCTAGCATTGTTTTGATGATCAGACAGGATTAGGAAAGTGACTTCACCCTTTTGCTGCTCCAAGTGTGGTCCCTGGATCAGCGTCCTCTTTATCACCCAGAGCTTGTTAGAAATGCAGAATCTCAGCCTCTACTCAAGACCTATTTAATCAGTCTGTGGCTTAACAAATTCCCCATTTGACTGTGAGCACTTAAGGTTTTTGAAAAGCACTGAATTAAAACAGTCGTTCCCAGGGGCGGCAGGGTGGCTCAGTGGGTTAAATCTCTGCCTTCGGCTCAGCCCCCTGTCTGGCTCTCTGCTCAGCAGGGACCCTGCTTCCCTCTCTCCCTCTGCCTGCCTCTCTGCCTACTTGTGATCTCTCTGTCAAATAAATAATCTTAAAACAACAACAACAACAACAAAAAAACCAAAACAGTAGTTCCCAGTTTCTCCCGATAAGAATTACCTGGACTATGCCTTCAAAATGTACTGTTTCCTTGGCCTTTCCTTTGAATATCCTAATTCAGTTGTCCAGATTGGACCAGGCAATCTGTATTTTAATTTTTTAATTTTTATTTATTTAATTTATTTATTTTAAAGATTTTATTTATTTGACAGAGAGAGCGCACAAGTAGGTAGAGCAACAGGCAGAGGGAGAGGGAGAAGCAGGCTCTCTGCTGAGCAGGGAGCCGGATGTGGGACTCGATCCCAGGACCCTGGGATCATGACCTGAGCTGAAGGCAGCTGCTTAACCGACTAAGCCACCCAGGCGCCCTCAATCTGTATTTTTAATAAACCCTATTTTTCTTAGAAGCTCCGAATCTCATGGTTGGAATAAAACTTTAAAGATCATCGAATCCAAAAAAAAAAAAGTTAACAAATCTAGGCCCTCAGCTGAAGTAAATGCCCCCTATATGGTTGCTTAGTGGTTTTCTAGCCTCTGTTGATCCTCAAGTGACCAGACACTTCTTACCATGAGGCACCGTATACCATTTTTGGACCACCTTAAATGTTAGAAAGTTTGCATTTCGTTTTAATATTCAGCCTAAATCTGATTTGCTGTGACTTCAGCCTATATGTCTTAGCTCTATTCATTTTTTGCACTTTTACACAGAATGCAGTTTATCAAATGTTTTGGTTAAAAATTAAGTTTAATTTTCTTTTAGGATAAAGGCTCCAGTGTATAAACGGGTGATGCCTAATGGAGAAATCCAGAAATTGATCATCACAGAAGAGGTAATAAGGATAAATTCTTATTTTCCTTTTTAGAAAGTTTCCTTTGTGTATATATTTATAAAGTGGGGAGGGAAAAGGTACAAAGCCAATCCTTCTGCCAAATAGAATTTTCTTTGATCGTTTACCAAAAATAGACATATATTTATCTTCTAGCTCTTAAAAACTGTCAATTTGTTCCCTTTCGTTTATTGGTGAAAGCAAAGCTTTTGTTTTCCTGAGTAATTTTGGAAAATAACAACCAAGTGTTTATTTAAAACACTTTGAGATAAAATTAATTAATTTGTGGTGTATTAATAAAATTTAAAGAAACTTTGCGGAGACGTTATTTTGGTAAAAAAATCAACTCTGAGCAAACTACTTAACAGGTTAATTTCTTCTGTTTAGTAAGTTGTCAGAAATTTTACTGAAATGTACATTCCAAGAGAAGGGTGGTTTTTGTCTCTTGTCACCACTATATCTTTGATTGAGTGAAATATATATGCTTGTTTGTGAATTTGCGATAATATCAAGAGTGCAGCTAACTTTCTTTCACAAGATATTATGAGAAAAGCCCTGGTATAGACCATCTCTAATGATACAATGAACTTCAGACAGCTAAAATACGTCCTTATGCTGTGGCAGCAGTTCTCCGAAATATAAAGTTCACTAAAGATCGATACGACAGCTTCATCGAACTCCAGGAGAAATTACATCAGAACATTTGCAGGTTTGTGGTTGCATTTTCTTTCCTCCTTGCCTTCTTCCTCTGTCCCTTCCCCTCTTCTTTTCTTTTTTTTTTTTTTTTTAATTTTTTTTTTTTTTTAAATTTTTATTTGACACAGAGAGAGAGATCACAAGTAGGCAGAGAGGCAGGCAGAGAGAGAGAGGAGGAAGCAGGCTCCCCGCTGAGCAGGGAGCCCGATGTGGGCCTCGATCCCAGGACCCTGGGATCATGACCTGAGCAGAAAGCAGAGGCTTTAACCCACTGAGCCACCCAGGCGCCCTCTTTTTTCTTTTTTACCCCTTTCTATTTCCCTCTCTTTCCTTTCTTTCTCTGCAGATTTTTCAGAGCATTTCTAATATATGAGAGTAACAATAGTTTAAATTTGCTTAACTAAATAAGTTTACATTTTACCTGATAACTATTTGTTACTGTTACTAAACAGTGCATGCATGGAAAAATAAGAGCTCTATTTGAAATACCACATAGATGGGAAATCTCTAGTCCTAGAGATTTTCTTGGTTTTTATGTTTGTGTTTTTGTTGTTTGGTTCAAGTTATTAGTGGTGGATTATACTACTAAGTGTTAAATGATGGTAGTTTGAAGTATGACCTGTCATTTTTTAAAATTTTATTTAAAAAAATTTTTTTAAAGATTTTATTTATTTATTTATTTGACAGAGAGAGAGAGAGACAGAGAGGGAACACAGGCAGAGGGAGTGGGAGAGGGAGAAGCAGGCCTCCTGGCTGAGCAGGGAGCCCGATATGGGGCTCGATTCCAGGACCCTGAGTTCACGACCTGAGCTGAAGGCAGATGCTTAACAACTGAGCCACCTAGGCACCCATGACCTTTCATTTTAAATGGAAGAATTTTTGGCTCGATGTCACTTTTTGAGTATAATTATAAATTTACGGATGAAACTTAAAACTTTCAAATAACTGAATTTCCTTACTCCTATTCGACATTATTATCCATCATTGCTCATCTGCTTCTTTAATGCAATGATCTTCAAGCATATAATTCCTGAACTCCTAAAGGTCAAGGAAGGTAACAATGGGAGTCTTTCAACTAACTTCATTAAGAAATTCTGATGGAAATTATAGATTTACTGGTAAACATTAAGCTTTAACTAACGTATCAAGTTTTTTGTATTGGTCCTGAAGTACATCAGCCTATCTCATGCTGATCAAAAGCTATGATTAACGGGTATAGATATCTTGAATAAAAATAGAAAAAGTTTTTATTGTAGTAATTGCAGTTTGGTAAATGGGAGATTGAAGAGGCTTCTATTTATTTATTTATTTATTTATTTATTTATTATTTTTAAAGATTTTATTTATTTATTTGACACAGAGAGAGAGATCACAAGTAGGCAGAGAGGCAGGTAGAGAGGAGGAAGCAGGCTCCCCGCTGAGCAGGGAGCCCGATGCGGGCCTCGATCCCAGGACCCTGCCCTGAGATCATGACCTGAGCCGAAGGCAGAGGCTTTAACCCACTGAGCCACCCAGGCGCCCAGAAGAGGCTTCTATTTAAGTAATGGGCTCAGGACAGGTTTGGAGGGGACCCTGGACATTTTCTTCTGGGATGGAATGTTTTAAAAATAAAACACCAGTAGGTCTCTAATTCTAGAAACATCTTTGTTTATATGGTAAAAGAAACTTTTTCAGATTCTAAATAATATTTATTCCTGTTCTTTTATATAAATAGTCTGTTACTTATTAAACAAAACAATAAGAATTTAAGTATAATCTCAAATGGAGAACAAAATAGATTTCTGACAAGCTAGTGGTTAAGGCCGATTATCTGTTTTGGACATAGATTATTTGAACAGTATATTTTTATCTAAATTGGAAGGTGTTTCCTCACTTTATTCAGCTTTAAGCTCTGTTTATGTGGTATTTCTGGAAATCATGAGCTTTTTTTTTTTTTTAAAGATTTTATTTATTTATTTGACACAGAGAGAGAGAGAGATCACAAGTAGGCAGAGAGGCAGGCACAGAGAGAGGAGGAAGCAGGCTCCCTGCTGAGCAGGGAGCCTGATGCGGGCCTCGATCCCAGGATACTGGCTGGGATCATGACCTGAGCTGAAGGCAGAGGCTTTAACCCACTGAGCCACCCAGGCGCCCCCACTTATCAGTCTTCCTATGACTTTTATTTTGTGTCAAGGAGTGCCCTCCAGTTTTACACATTGATGTCCTATATTTTCTTAATTTTTGTGGTTTCTTCTGGGCATATATTTACATTTGTCTTGATTTTTCAAAATGCATAGCTCTTTGATTCGTCTGGAATTTATTTTTGTGATTGGTTTGAAATTGAAATTTGGTGATCTTTTGTGGGAGTACTATTTTAGGATTAAGAGGGACCATTACTCTTTAAAAAAAACAAAACAAAACATGGACCTTCTTATTTGTGGATTTGTCAATTGTTAATTCATCTACACTTAACTCCAGAAATACCAGAGGTTGAAATATACAGTTATCTTCTGTAAGCATGTAAATCATTGAGTAATGTAACACTTCTTTTGTGCTCATTAACAGTTCTTTTGAGTTAATCATATTAAAGTTCTTGTTACCAGTCTTGAAGGATGACTAAGAATTATTTCTTACAAATTTTGAAAACTATTTCATAATTCATGTAATATGGACTTCAATAAAATCCTTGATTGCTAATGCATTGTATCTGTTTGGTGTATATATGCACTTAAGTGTAAAAACTCAAATATATTTGTACATACATCTAAAATTAATTCCAAGAAATCTTTTTTTTTTTTTTAAAGATTTTATTTATTTATTTGACACAGAGAGAGAGAGATTACAAGTAGGCAGAGAGGCAGGCAGAGAGACAGGGAGAGGAGGAAGCAGGCTCCCTGCCGAGCAGAGAGCCTGATGTGGGCCTCGATCCCAGGACGCTGAGATCATGACCTGAGCTGAAAGCAGAGGCTTTAACCCACTGAGCCACCCAGGCGCCCAATTCCAAGAAATCTTAAGAATGCCATAAATTGGGCGCCTGGGTGGCTCAGTGGGTTAAAGCCTCTGCTTTCGGCTCAGGTCATGATCTCAG
>LNAC01000079.1:4554091-4582219 GCA_002007465.1 Ailurus styani
AAAAAAAAAAAAAAAAAGAATGCCATAAATTCTGGCCAAGTTTCTTTTTGGATTATCTTTTAGAAAACTTAGAGCAAAATTTGTGACCTTGTATGCTAAGACTGTAGGCCTTTAAATTCTAAGTTAGTATTAACACTGTTCCTGGCTCTGTTTTATACCCCTCCTTTTTCTTTCTCTCCTAATCTTAACTTGCTGTAAGTTCCTAAAATTACCTTAAATCCTTTTGCACATAAACCGTAGAACAAATGAAATTAATAGCTTTTGAACTTCCCTTACACGTTAAATTTTAATTGTAATTCAGTTATTATTAGTTTTTTTTTCTGTGCTCAAAGTAATATAGCTTTGTGATGGGAAATTTAGGAAAATATGCAAAAACCAAAAAAATAGCAATTTGGTAGTTTATTCTAATAAAACATTTGAGGACCCTGAGGAGGAAATGGGTTAAAAAAAAGGAATGTGCATTTGGAAAATGTTCTAGTTAACACAGTACTTGGGAAAGCATAGTAGCAAGGGATTTATTGTAGTTACTGAAATAACATGTTTTGAGCAGCTTTTAGAATTTCTCATTACTTTCAGTGCTGTGAGAATTTGTTCCTTATACTCTTCTAAAGTTGTCTTATAGTAGCAGGCTATTTTAGGGAAGTATCAAAAAAAACTTTTTTTTTTTTTTTTAAACATAAGGTCTCTTAGCTGTAGAATTTTCTGCTTTGGAATATTCAAAACTTTTTTTGGTCTCTTTTTTTCTTCCTCAACATCAACATTTAGGAAAAGAGCCTTGGTTGCTATTGGTACCCATGATTTGGACACTTTGTCAGGCCCTTTTACATATACTGCGAAGCGACCTTCAGATATCAAATTCAAACCTCTAAATAAGACCAAGGACTATACAGCCTGTGAACTGATGAACATATACAAGGTAGATTTTTTTTTATATTATGCAAATAGCTCTCCATAAATCAAGAAAATTTCTTCAATGTCAAGTCTTGGAATTAGGGAGATATAAATGAGTACTTCTTAAAAACCGCGTCTGTGCTCCAGTCAAGAGCTGCTGATCCATTTGATGTAGAGTGGGGTCTGGGCATAGTTTTATTACTTTATTTGTTTATTTATTTATTTATTTGACAGAGAGAGAGAGAGATTACAAGTAGGCCGAGACGCAGGCAGAGAGAGAAGAGGAAGCAGGCTCCTTGTCGAGCAGGGAGCCCGATGCCGGCCTCAATCCCAGGACTCTGAGATCATGACCTGAGCTGAAGGCAGAGGCTTTAACCCACTGAGCCATCCAGGCACCCGTTTTATTACTTTTTTAACTTCTTGGATGATTTTAATGTACACCTGGAATTGAGAGCCACTGAATTAGAACATGTCACATTATCATATTCATATTTGGGTATAATTATAACTCACGTTACATTATAAAGAATAAGATTTAGTTTTTTTGGTGGGAAACAGTATTATAATGTGTCTGTCTCCTACTATTTAGCATTTTAGATTCCAGCAGTTAAAATGATTGCATAGTGACTTAATGGTGCTTAAAAAATAAAAATAGTATCATTCAGAAGAAACAAAGCTTTTATCCTTGGCCTGATTTGCCAGTGTTCTTCCTTTTTACATAAACACTTTTATGATGGTTTGTGTTGTGCTTGATACGAGTGAGGCTTACCAGTGCAAATTTATTTTCACTCTTGGAAAATGACTTGGGTGTGTTCTCATCTCTTCCCAGTAGGAGAGGAGATATATAAGGATATTAAGATATTTAGAAAAATCTTGGGCGCCTGGGTGGCTCAGTGGGTTAAAGCCTCTGCTTTTGGCTCCGGTCATGATCTCAGGGTCCTGGGATCGAGGCCCGCGTCGGGCTCCCTGCTCAGCGGGGAGCCTGCTTCCCCCCACCCCTCTCTGCCTGCCTCTCTACCTCCTTGTGATCTCTCTCCCTCTGTGAAATAAATAAAATCTTTAAAAAAAAAGAAAAAAAGAAAAGTCTTACAAATCTATTACTTTCTGTAATATGGGGCTGTTTTATTGTTTTTCTAATTCCCCTTTTTTAATACTAGATAGGTATATAAACTAATTAGTATTAGAAATACAAAACTAACTTTATTTTTTTTTCAGACTGATAACTACCTTAAACATTATTTACATATCATTGAAAATAAACCCCTGTACCCAGTTATCTATGATAGCAATGGTGTCATCCTTTCAATGCCTCCGATTATCAATGGTGAGTTATTTCTTAAGCATCAGATTTTTTTTTTCTCTTATCCTTCAACCTTTCTGTAAGAATTGAACTCTAGACTTGGCTCAATCAAATACAATAAATCTTAATCTGCAATCTCTGGTTTTTATAGATTTTATTGTAAAAGTTTTTATTATCATTTTACTTGTGATTTTTATATAACATTTATTTATTTATTTAAAAGATTTTATTTGTTTATTTATTTGACACAGAGAGATCAGATCACAAGTAGGCAGAGAGGTAGGCAGAGAGAGAGGAGGAAGCAGGCTCCCCGCTGAGCAGGGAGCCGGATGCGGGCCTCGATCCCAGGACCCCAAGATCATGACCTGAGCTGAAGGCAGAGGCTTTAACCCACTGAGCCACCCAGGCGCCCTCTATATAACTTTTAAATGTATAAATATAAGTACACTTACTGGTGCCACTCTCTGGATTCTGAGGAATATAATTCCTTCAAAGAGCATTGATATTTTGGTTTTAGCTCATGACTCAACTTGGTTAAACTCAAATTCTGCTTTGCCTGCTGTTTTATAGTTAAAACTTTTAAACTGAACTTCACCCTCTTACCTCCTTTCTGAAAACTCTTTTGAGGAGGCAACTTGCATGTATTTACAAAATTTAATAATGTCATAGCCATAGATGTTGACCTTTCTGGAGGTAAGGAGGTTTAATTGGTTCATCATGGGAAGAGTCTCTTCCTTTTTTTTTTTCTTTTTTTTTTTTAAGATTTTTATCTTTGTCAGAGAGAGGGAGCAAGCCAGCACGAGCAGGAGGGGAAGAGGGAGAAGCAGATTCCCTGCTGAGCAAGGAACCCCCCCCCACCATGTGGGATTCGATCCCAGGACCCTGGGATCATGACCTGAGCCGAAGGCAGATGCTTAACCGTTAAGACTGAGCCCCCTAGGCATCCTGAGTCTCTTCCTTCTTGAGGTTGAACTCAAGCTGTTTTAACAGTGATTTAGAACCTGAGCTTCAGAGTAGCCAGATCCAGATCCAGATCGTAGCCTTGCTGCTTAATAGACTATGAATCAGGGTCAGTGAGCTGAAGCTGAGTCTTAGATCTGCTTCTAATCTCTGTCATAGGGTTGTGGTGGAGAGGAGATGAGACAGTCTCTGTTTAGTGCTGGGCAGAGCAGCTCTGACACACTGAATGCAGTAAAGGCTTGTTACTATTTTATCTCTGTTCCCCCACTTACAGTGGGGGCTTAAAATAAATGTTGCCTTATCACCTTACCTTTGAGATATCCACTTATATGTACTCTAAGTGAAAATGTAGTTTCTGTTTTGGAAAACTTTAGAGTGCACCTATGTTTCTGAAACTGATTGTTTTATTATTTTGTGTTTGTTGTAGGAAATCATTCTAAAATAACTGTAAATACTAGAAATGTATTTATTGAATGCACAGGAACTGACTTCACTAAGGTAAGTAAAACTCTAATTCCACTTTTGTACTGTCAGATGGGACATTTTAGTTCTGGGTCAAGACTAGATAGATGGCTGAACTTTGAAGTGTTTTGTAGGTGGGAACATATTTCAGAAATTTAGAAAATTAGAAAGATACAGATATTCTGTACTTTGGTTATGCTGTGTTCATTTAATCAACAAATCTTTAACGAGCACCTCCTGTCTTTCCAGTGCTGTGCATTTAATGAGTTTCATATTTCTTGCCTTGAAAGAACTCATTCTAGTGGGAAAATAAGCTGTATACCTAACTGTAAAACTGAGAATGGAATAAGTGTTGTATACATTGTTTATCTTAGTTGGCTTAATTTAAATGCTGAGAAATTTGGTACCTTTGTGTACTTGGTAATAAGCGTTTAAAAATGAAGTGGCTTATAGAGAACCGTTATTTGGCAAGTTGATAAAGGGTTTGTGCACACGATGTTATCTAGACTATGTAGAATACTAGTTCACTCACTTTTAGTAACTACCTATATTGGATTGGATTGCTATGATCCTCTTTTTTTTCTTTTTCTTTTACACGGCGTAAGATTTCTTTATACATATTAAAGCATAGGGTAATGTGGCAATTCAAGCTTAGTAGAAATAGGGCCATAAATGGTACTCAGTACATCTCACAGGATTGGACACCATTGTAAGGTATTTCATTTACATCTTTTATGGGCCGTACTTGCCTTTAGAAATACTAGAATAATATAGCTTATACTATTTACAAATTTTTAAAAAATTCATGCATTAATAGACCTTAGATACCTTTCCTGAAGTTTATATTTAAACAGTGAAGTGGGGCGCCTGGGTGGCTCAGTGGGTTAAAGCCGCTGCCTTCGGCTCAGGTCATGATCCCAGGGTCCTGGGATGGAGGCCCACATCGGGCTCTCTGCTCAGCAGGGAGCCTGCTTCCTCCTCTCTCCTCTCTCTCTGCCTGCCTCTCTGCCTACTTGTGATCTCTCTCTCTGTGTCAAATGAATAAATAAAAAAAACAAAAACAAAAAACAGTGAAGTGTATTTAAAAGCAAAGCCTATATATATATCCCAATAAGGTAATTGTTTTTTCCTAAGGATATTTTTTCAATTAAAAACTTGAACAAATCTATATGGTCCTTACAGTTGTGCTAGGCATTGCTCATACATTAATCCTCATAATAACCAAATGAGATACAGAAATGTTTATAATCTCTACTTGGCAGATGAAGATGCTAAAGTGCAAAGATGGTAAATAACTTGCCTAAAGTTAGATTACTAGTAAGTGCTTGACCCAGCAGTCTGGGAACTGGCTGCGGAGATCTAGGAGATTGATAAGGTTTACTCCCATAGTTAGCCATTTTTCTCTCTTGAAACTTGGTGAACCAAAGGGAGAGGGCCAAGGGAAGTAAAGGATTTGTCTCAGTCATGGATTGTTAACTCTCAGAGAACCGAATAAATGCAGACCACCTGAAGATAAGGCCAGGCTACTTTAGCTCACAAGTTTTTATTCCGCCCCTTTTTTAAGAATATATATGTATGTATAGTTTCATTTTTAAATGTTTGAGGACTAAATTTTCCATCTGAGTGAAGAGAGTGTATTTTTAGATCACACTATTTGTCTCTTTTTTGCAGGCAAAAATAGTTCTTGATGTTATTGTCACCATGTTCAGTGAATATTGTGAGAATCGATTTATGTAAGTTTATTTGACGACTTTATTGAAGCCTGTTCTGAAGGCAAAGCACTAGGGCCTTGTACGAAATATAAAGATGAAAAATGTGGCTCCCGTGACTAGAGCACATCCTCTCTTGGGGTGGGGGGTGGCTAAGACCTATGAATAACTGTTTAAAAAGTCAGAACTACTTAAAAAAGTTTCAGTAATCTTCTGTTACTGCTAGCTGGATTAGTTATTGCACCTGTACAGACATTGTGGTGGCAATGAAATTTAAGCTATGTTTAAGGATCAGTGGATTAGAGGATGTAAACATGGAAGGACAAGGGACAGCTAAACGAAAGTAGGGAAGCATATATTCCGTATATATCAACAGGATTACTGTATTTTTTCCAAAGCTTATTTTTTAGTTAAATCTTTTTAATTTTTAATTAAATGTTCCTTGCTGTGTATTGGCATCATAGTTTATTCTAGAATGTTAATTATAATTAAAAATAGCCATATCACTGCAGAACGCAGGACTGAAATTGTGTGGCAGAGTCCGTTTTTAAATTGATTTGCCTATTAGTGGTTGCATAGTTAGCTTTCATGGTGTAACACAGCACCCTGGTAAAGCCTGGAATGTGTATGTCCATGCTGTCAAGGAGTAATAGAGGATGCATGCTTTGCAACACCGAGAAGTAAACATCAGATGTGTGCTGTCTGAAGAGATGTGGGAGCCATAGGGGATGGAACAGTAGGGTGGGGTTGTGTTTAGGAGGATTAATCCAGACAGGAGTGTTGGAACGTGGATAGATTGAATGTGTTGAGGTTACTATCATACAACAAGTGAGAGACTTGTTAACCATACACATTTCTAGAATTTATGGCCCTTTTTGTTTTTAATATTTTTTTTTTTTTTTAAGGGTTGAAGCTGCTGAGGTAGTTTTTCCTAATGGAAAATCCTATACATTTCCAGTAAGTATTTAAGAAGGGGATTTGATGATAATACTAGTAATAATAATGGTTATAGAGTGCTCATTGTATGTCCATCCAGCCAGCCACATGCCTGCTATACTATGTGCATTACGTGGATTTAATCCTCACTGTAACCCTCTGAAGGTGGGTGCTGTTCGGCCCTTTCCCAGGTAGAGATAGAGACCTTGTGATGTTAAATAGCTTGCCTATTACTATTTGTGGTGGAGCTCGGTGATAGTCTGGCTTTAGCTCCCAACATGATCCATTATACCACTGCATTAGATGACCTAATTCCTCTGATTTATTCTTTTTGTTTTTTTCAATTTAAATTCAATTAATTAACATTTAGCATATCACTAGTTTCAGAGGTAGAGGTCAGTGATTCATCAGTCTTATATAATACCCAGTGCTCATTATATTATGTGCCCTCCTTAAAGAACATCATTTGGTTACCGCATCCCCCCACCCCACCCCTCCAGCAACCCTCAGTTTGTTTCCTGTGATTAAGAGTCTCTTATGGTTCGTCTCCCTCTCTGATTTTTGTCTTGTTTTATTTTTTCCTTCCCTTCCCCTATGATCCTCTGTTTTTTTTCTTCACTTCCACATGAGTGAGATCATATAATTGTCTTTCTCTGATTGACTTATTTCACTTAGCATAATACCCTCTAGTTCCATCCACGTTGCAAACGGCAAGATTTCATCTTTTTGATGGCTGAGTAGTATTCCTGTGTGTGTGTGTGTGTGTGTGTGTGTGTGTGTGTGTGTGTGTGTGTGTGAGATCATCTTTATCCATTCATCTGTCGATGGACATCTGGGCTCTTTCCATAGTTTGGCTATTGTGGACATTGCTGCTATAAGCATTGGGGTGCAAGTTCTGATTTATTCTCTTATTAACTAGTTTACTGGGTAATTTAGTCTTACCCCTTTTAAGATTACTCAGCCTTCCAAACCTAATTAGTCTGTTCACACTTGAATTAATTGTCACTGAAGAGCCATCACTATAACTAGTAATTCCAGATGTATTAACAGGACTAAGTAGTAAGCATAATTGTTGTCAAGACGTAGAATCTTGTTTAAAAAAACAAACAAAAAAAAACCAAGAAAAGCAGCATTATTTAATCAGATTTTTTTCTTCCACTAAGATTTTATTAATATAAAGATGGCTGTTCCAGCACATGATTGTGTTAGTCATTTTGTTGTGGTTATTTCTCAGTGAGGCCATTTTTTAAGCTCTTTAGATTTGTTTTCACTGTTCCTCTGTTGCTTAAGAAGTGAATCATAGCCTGGAAGAGTTTCTACTATTTAAATAGTTTTTAAAGTAGATAAAACCTGCCAAGATCAAAACCTTCCCCTTCCTGGAAACATGAGCATTTAGCATCATACTTTATTCTAGGATATTGATTATAATTCAAAATAAATGTATAGCTATAGAAAACCTAATTGAAATTGTGGCAGTCTCCATTTTTAAAAAAATTGTATGGCTTGTTAGCTTTTGTTATGTAATAGACTGATATCTTAAGACTTAGTGACTTAAAACAGCAGTGATTTGCTGATCGTGATTCTGTTGGTCAGCTGGGTAGTTCTGGTCTGTGTCACTTGACTAACCTCTCCTGGGCTTGCTCCTGTGCAATCAGCCAGTTGGTAGACTAGCATCTGGATGACCTGGGATAGATAGCCTCACTCACAAGTCTGCTTAGCCTTAGAGTCACCAGGTCAAGTGTCTGTCATCATCTAGCAGGCCAGCTTGGACTTTGTTACATGGTGGTGGTTGCAGGATTCCCAACAGCACAGAGTAAGTCCAGTGCTTAAGTATTTTTAAGCATGTTGTCCTGTTGGCCTTGGCCAGTTATTTTGCTAGATTCAAGGAAGGGTGAAATAGATTCCCATTTCCCAGTTCGAGGACCTGAAGTACCCTATTGTGAGGCCTTGGGTGCAGCAGGGAAGGGAAGAATGTGGCCATCTGTACCACAGTAGTAGTTGGGATTAGCCAGAGGTAGCTCTTTAGTCTATTTTAAAATGGTGTCTGATTGGGCGCCTGGGTGGCTCAGTGGGTTAAAGCCGCTGCCTTCGGCTCAGGTCATGATCCCAGGGTCCTGGGATCGAGGCCCACATCCGGCTCTCTGCTCAGCAGGGAGCCTGCTTCCTCCTCTCTCCTCTCTCTCTGCCTGCCTCTCTGCCTACTTGTAATCTCTCTCTCTGTGTCAAATGAATAAATAAAATCTTTAAAAAAAAAAAATAAAATAAAAAAAAAAAATAAAATGGTGTCTGATTTGAGAAAAGTTTTTTTCTTTGTAATATGGGGAATTGTCAGGTATTAGTAAAAGTGAAATATATACTTTGGGGAGGAAAACGATATCTTAAAATTTGGTTCACTTTTCTCATATAGATAATTCCTTGAAATCATTTGCATTGTAAAGAGCTTTCATAATTTTGAAATGGTGGGATTTTTGAAAAGAAGTATTGTATCAGTGTTGTCATTTGTTAATCTGTTTCCTTCTGAACGTAGATGAGAACAGCTCTTCTTGGGGCGCCTGGGTGGCTTAGTCGTTAAGCATCTGCCTTTGGCTCAGGTCATGATCCCGGGGTCTTGGGATTGAGTCCTGCATTGGGCTCCCTGCTTGGCGGGAAGCCTGTTTCTCCCTCTTCTACTCCCCCTGCTTGTGTTCCCTCTCTTACTGTGTCTCCCTCTTTCAAATAAATAAATAAAATCTTTAAAACAACAACAACAACAAAAAAGAACTGCTCTTCTCAGGTTGTCCTCCCAGAAGAGAATGATCCTCAGAGGAACTGAGTCTTCCTCATGTGAAATAGCTTACTTTCCTAAGTACTTTGATAGTTCTTTCCTAGTCTTCTGTTATTTCATATAAAAGAATGGACTTTGGAATAAGAGGACCAGAGGAGAGAAGTGGAAGGTAGTCAGGGACTAATGGTGTGAGCTTCAGAATTAGGCTGCCCGAAATTGTTAATTCATTAATTTGTTCATTTGTTACTTTATGCATTTACTCATTAACTACATACCGAGTATTTATTATCTGACAAACGTTTTTGTAAGCACCAGGCCCCAGCAGCTTACCATTATTGGGATCCGGGAATAGTTATTCATCTGCAGCTGTTCTCACTTCACTGAGAAGGAATCTAATAGTATTTGTTGTGAGGGTTAAGATTATATTGAAAGTGTTTAGTTCATATTAACTGCTCAGTAAAGGTTTGTTTCTGTTGCAATCATAGCTTCTAGTTTTGTGCTTCCTAAACCCTAAGGTGCAGTCACATGCCTCAGGATCTTGATAACCTTCAGTTCCGGATTCAGTTAAGTCCGGTGTCACTGCTACCAGCTGTAAAAGCCCTAGAGCCTGCATTTCTTTCTTTCTTTCTTTCTTTCTTTAAAATTAATTTAATTTAATTTTTTTATTATTATTATTTGCTCCAGGGGTACAGGTCAGTGAATCATCAGACTTATACCTTTCACAGCACTCACCATAGCACAAACCCTCCCCAATGTCCATCTAAGAGACACTTGGGGAGTGATGATGCTTCTGCCTGAGAGTTCCATTTTTTTTTTTAAGATTTTATTTATTTATTTGACACAGAGAGATTACAAGTAGGCAGAGAGACAGGCAGAGGGAGAGGGGGAAGCAGGCTCCCCACCGAGCAGGGAGCCTGATACGGAGCTCGATCCCAGGACCTTGAGATCATGACCTGAGCCGAAGGCAGAGGCTTAACCCACTGAGCCACCCAGGTGCCCCTAGAGTTCCATTTTGAATGGCAAGGCTCTGTCTGGTCCATTGTACTTACTTGAGTCCAGTCAGATTTTTAGACTTAGAGCCTTTCCGCCAGTGGTGGTTATACTTTTGAGAGTAATATAATGACAAACATTCATAGATATGTTTGCAAAGGTGCTGAAATGCCTGGGTTTTATACATGTTCCTACCTAACATGGTAAAGTTACATACTGTTTGAAAGAGAGTACCAATTTATGAGATGCTCCCAGTCCTACTGTCTCTTGGAGCGGATCGATGATAGCTAGGACTGCCCGGGGGCCTCGTAGCATTCCCCCACCTGGATAAATGAGAAGAAAGGAATTTCTTCACAACACGAGCCCTTAGTATAATGGTCCTATTTGATAGTACATGGTGATATTTGAATTATTCTTTCTTGGTCATAAATACCTGCTTGCTTGCGAGGAGACTGAAAATCCTTAGGATTTATAAGCATCTTACAAATGATGTGACGCACCCGGCTTTTATTGCAGAGAGTGGTGATTGGCCATCTGAGAAAAGTGTTTGGCATTTTCTATTTCTGAGCAGTCGAGTTGTCTAGCAAGTAGAATGTTCAGTTATGAGCCTGTTGTAGCAGATTTACTCCTCTGTAGTGTTTTGAAACGTTACATTTATTTGTAGAGTCTCACTTTAACAGCAGTTTTTTGGGAGGGCAGTGAAACTGCCACAGTGAGACGAGGTAAAGTCAGAGCCTGACGCTGTAGTTGACAGGGACTCATTTAAGCTTCTCAAACTTTTTCTCTTTAAAGGAACTGGCTTACCGAAAGGAGATACTGAGAGCTGATCTAATTAACAAAAAAGTTGGAATCAGGTATGCTTTAAAAACTCTTATGTACTGTTGGAGAGAATTTAAGAATGAAGTACCCACAAGACTTTATTTTTCCTGAAAGAATGCTTATGCTTAGAGGGGGTTTTGATATGGTTTCAGAGTAAGTGATAATAAATCATCTGTTAGGGTGTCTGCTGTCTCATGGAATTCCGAAAGAAAGGTGCTATTTCAGATAGTAGAATATTTTAAAACAAAATATAAGCACATTTTAAGTAATCAAGTGATGTTTATGGAATGTAAATTCCTATTTCAGAGAAACTCCAGAAAATATTGCCAAGCTTCTAACAAGGATGTATTTAAAGTCAGAAGTAATAGGTGACGGGAATCAGATTGAGATTGAAATCCCTCCGACCAGAGCTGACATTATCCACGCGTGTGATATTGTAGAGGATGCAGCTATTGCCTATGGATATAACAACATTCAGATGACTCTCCCAAAAACCTACACCATAGCTAATCAAGTAAGATTGAGCTTAAATAAATACTCCTTGTTGTTAGAAACTGATTATTGAATGCCAGGAAGGCTTCGAGAAAAACAGCACATAGGAATTAAGTAGTATTTGGACATGCTGTGCTATGAGAGGTGTTTGCTATGGAGAGGATACAAAACAGATGCCCAGTGGATTAGAGTAAGTTTAAAACCTGTGATGACTAGTATTTGAAGAAAGACAGGTTTTGAGTTTGGAGCTCTTCTGACTCTTGAACTGGGAGATTCATTTTCCCAGCCCAGCCTGAAGGCAGAAGTAGTTCGGTGTGGGAGAGGTGACATGGGGGGTTTGTGCATCTGTGTAGGAGTATTGGGGTGGTGAGGCAGTGGGGAGGGGGCGGGCGTGAAGTGGTGGTACTAGCAGTATTAGTAAGGATGGAAGGGGGTTTGCCCTTTAACGACCTGTTCTGTATAAATCTCTTGTTGGGGCGCCTGGGTGGCTCAGTGGGTTAAAGCCTCTGCTTTCGGCTCAGGTCATGATCTTAGGGTCCTGGGATCGAGGCCCGCATCGGGCTCCCTGCTCAGCGGGGAGCCTGCTTCCCCCTCTCTCTCTCTGCCTGTCTCTCTGCCTCCTTGTGATCTCTCTCCCTCTGTGAAATAAATAAATAAAATCTTTAAAAAAAAAAAATCTCTTGTTGTAGGAAATTTTATTGTGTTGGAATAAAGTTAATTATCTTTTTTTCAGTTTCCTCTTAATAAGCTCACGGAACTTCTAAGACATGACATGGCAGCCGCTGGATTCACGGAAGCGCTTACCTTTGCCCTGGTATGTCTCATGTGCTTTCTGTGCAGCTGATTGTTGACACTGAATCTCTGAAATGTACTCTGATTCCGTATATGAATTTGTAAAATCTAGACTGCTAAAATTTCCAGGTTCTAGAAGAATAACTTTTACTTAAGATTGTACAGTCTAGTAAAATGTTTTTTTTTTTAAGTCACAGAAAATCGTGAAGGACAGAAGTCTTAAATGACAGATAACAGTGTATTTTATACTTTTATGGAAGTGTTGAGGGTTGACTTCACAACAAATTTCATAACCAGGTTGATTAAGTTAGAATTTTTAGTCTTAATTTGGTTGTGTCTATGCCCACTAGATGCCGCCCTAGTTAAGGATTTGTGGACTGTTCCACATTAAACTTTGTCTTTGAACATGTTCACAACATTTGCTTTGAGTTGGAAAGCTGACATAAAAGGCCTGAATCAGGAAATGAATTTTATTACAAAATAAAAGGACATGCCCTTCCCCCACCAGACACCCCATTTGAAAAGAATAAAACGTCGATTCCATGTATGGTTTCCTCTTCCCTTGCTGAGCATTTGTGTGGTGCCTACACTGTGTAGTTCTGGAGTCTTCAAGTAGGGTGTTAGCTTAATGACAAAGGGCAAAAACCAAAACCAGAACCAAACAAAAACGACTTCATCTTCTCCCCTCAACTCAACTCCAGACAGACTTCTCCATCTTCTGTTTACAGAGAGCTCAATAGTGGGGGTTACATTACTACCAGTTTGTGGGGAGAGAGTAGTCGGAGAGGAGATGCAGCCTCTCTCCCTTTATTGAGCATTTGTCATTCGTAGGATGCTAACCTCGGAAGGGACCTTACAGATTTTCTAGCACAGCATTGTCATTTTTTTGACTCAGGTGTCCTTTATTCCGCATTTACAGAGCATCTGTTGTATGCTAGGCACTGTAGGAGTGAAGAAGCCTGAGATCAACAGGATAAGTACCTAACGAAGTGTACACAGACAGCAGGAGAACCAGGACCAGAATCCTAGCCTTGTGGCTTTTAGAGCAGTGCTTTCCTATTGTCTCGGCCTGTTGTAGTTTCGGTTTATGGTACAGGTCATTCATCTGTGCATATACTTACACAGTCATGAACATCAGTGAGATACAAAAAATAGCATTGAGAAATATATTTCATTTTTATTTATTTTTATTTTTTAAGATTTTATTTATTTATTTGACACAGATAGAGAGATCGCAAGTAGGCAGAGAGGCAGGCAGAGAGAGGAGGAAGCAGGCTCCCTGTGGAGCAGAGAGCCCTATGCGGGCCTCGATCCCAGGACCCTGAGATCATGACCTGAGCCGAAGGCAGAGGCTTTAACCCACTGAGCCACCCAGGCGCCCTGTATTTCATTTTTAAAAATTAAGTGGCATACGACTGATCTGAAAGGATTCAACCTGTGCAGGACCATGCAGAGTAAACCATGACCGTTCCCCCTCTTTCCCCTCAGATTCTAACCCTATTTTCCTCCCCAGAATTAACTGTGGTTCAGACTTTGGCCTGTGTATTTCCCTGCCCTTTTATAGAAGTGGTGAGTTTTGAGCTTTTAACTGTGTGTAGCCCCACGTGGCTCAGGGGAGCACATACTCTGCCTGACCAGGGCTGCTCTGCAGGGAGAGTTTTTCCAGTGTCCAGGCCTTTCTGTGTGTGATTCTCTCTCCACGTTAACGATACGCATGTGTTAATAACAACATATTATCACTGGGTTGGGGGGGGAATGAGGTGTTAGAGCTTCAAGTATATAATGACAGTTTTCTTACAGGAATTTCAACATCAGAGGTATTTATGTGACATAATTAGCAAGCATAAGTATCTCTGTGCCTTATATCTAGTTTTGCATGAAACAGAGCCTTTTCTAAAACCTAGGCCTTGATTTTTCCAATTGAAAATTTGTTCTCATTATGATTTTTACTATGTCTGCATACTAATTGTAATACTTTAACTCACTTTTAATACTAAATATCTACTTTAGCCTTTGTAAATACAAGAATATTCATAAAAATCAATGGGCTTTGTTTACTTACTATATTTTTCTAATACTTCAAACACATTAACATTGAAAAAAATATTTAAATTTTTTTGCTAGCTACTGCCCCTTCAGGTTGCAGTGATTTAAAACTGCTTCTAATCTGTCTCCTATCCTCCATTGTCATGATGAAGTACAAGGCCACCCAGATACCTCCACAGCCATGTGAAGAAAGGAACAACCTTTCTTCTACACACACAGTACTAGTTTGAGAGTTGATTGCATTATTTAAATTGCATTTCCTAATTAATCACATTATATCTTGTTACAAAAACTCCTCGTGTGGAGGAGAAAATCTGGTTATTTCCAGCGTGCCTGCCACCATTCTCCGCCTCTACAGCCATGGCCGATCAGGGAACTCTTTTTTACTCTGCCTGGATGTGACTTTGGTATCCTTCCCATGAGATCATGGCAAGAATCATTAGAGCTGGCACTGACCTAAAATCTAAACCCATTTGTGTGTGTGTGTGTGTTTCTCTGAGAAATGCAGACTAGTCCTTGAAGGCAACTTTGTAAAATAGTGCAATAGGCAATGTCACCTAATGTTGGAAGATTGTTCAGTAATCTGATGGTAGATCAGTTTTTGTTTTAAACTCCTTTGCAACAGTTAGCATTAATATATGTGATAGTTCATAGTATTTATTAATCATCATTGTTAATATGCTTTTGAGCACTTAGTTTGTGGCAGGTACTTTATTTGCATTACCTTGTTAACTCATTTGTTAGATGTGATGCAGCTAATAGTTTTATTCTCATAACTTCTGTCAGTTATCCTGGTTTTTGGGTGTGACAGGTATTTTTTCTTTTTGGAGCGTGAGTGCTTAGGAGTTTATTGCTCAGAGCTTTATCAAGCACCTATGCACAGAAATTAAGTGATCAAGTAGAAAGAATGTTGGGCAGAATACAGGCCACTTGAGTTCTGCTCTTAGTCTTATGGTTCTACCACAAGTCATTATGGATTTAGCAGGGATTATTATGATAATCAAAGCCATAGGAACACCAAGGGGGGAGAGCGAATTTGACAGGAGTCATTAGGAATATTTTTATGGAAATGGTAGAACCTTCCTTTAAGTAGAGCCTTGGGGGTTGGGAGCAGGTAGGGAGGAGAGGATATTCCTTCTTTCCACCCCTCTCCCTTCCCAGATTTTATTTGGGTGGCTCAGTCAGTTAAGTGTCTGCCTTTGGCTCAGGTCAAGATCCCAGGGTCCTGGGATGGAGGCTTGCATCCGGCTCCCTCATCAGCAGGGGGTCTGCTTCTCCCTCTCTCCCCCCTGCTCATGCTCTCTCTCACTCTGTCTCTCAAGTAAAATCTTTAAATTAAAAAAAGATTTTATTTATTTATTTGACACAGAGAGCGTACAGGCAGGGAGAGGGAGAAGCAGACTCCCACTGGGCAGAGAGCCCAACGCAGGGCCTGATCCCAGGACCCTGGAATCATGACCTGTGCTGAAGGCAGATGCTTAACCCATTGAGCCACCCAGGTGCCCCTAGACATTTTGGGTGAATGTAAGGAAGAGTGTAAGATTCAGGGAATGGATAGTTAACTGTAAGAAACTAGACTGGTAAGGTAAATGGGAGACTAGCTTAGGAAGGGCCCACATACAGTTACACCACTATCAACATGGGAAAAACCTACTTTGCTCTGTACATAGATAGAACTTGTAAGAGAACTGTTAATGTTAAATTGTATTTGGTGTGGTCCTGAATTAGTTGATATATTTATTATTTTTAACCTTTTTATATAGAGAACCTACATTGCTATGAGACCATAAGTTGACTTACAGCATCAAATACTTCACATATTAAATTTAGTCATTGTTTTTCTTTCTTTATTTTGCATATACTTTTTAGTGCTCCCAAGAAGATATTGCTGATAAACTTGGTTTGGACATCTCTGCAACAAAGGCAGTCCACATAAGTAATCCTAAAACAGCTGAATTTCAGGTGAGAATTTTAAGTAGGTAAGAATTTGGGTAAATACTGAGAGGTAGTATATAAGTTATACTTAAGATGAGAAAATCTTAAAAGCTTTTTAAAAATCTCTTCTTGGATAAGATTATAGTTCTTATGTAACTGTTGATGAATTTTTTTTTAAGATCTTAAAGATTTATTAGAGCATGTGGGGGAAGGGGCAGAGTTTTCTTAAATATTTTTTTTAATTTTTAAAGTTTTTAAAAAAGATTTTATTAGGGAGCATGTGTGTGCAAGCGAGAAAGGACAAGAATTGGGGCAGGGGCAGGGGCAGAGGCAGAGGGACAAGCAGACTCCCTGCTGAGCAGGGATCCTGACTGGGGCTCCATCCCAGGATCCCAGGGTCATTACCTGAGTGGAAACCAAGGGTCGGATGTTTAACTGACTGCGCCCAGGCGCCCCTTGTTGACGAAGTCTTAACTCTTTTTAGTCTTTTCTTGATTGGCCTACAGTTGTATTTTGCTTGCTTTGCTTGCCCAGTCTTGTCTGAACTTTCCATTTCATAAACTTCAAATCAATTGACTTTAATACTATTTTTAGATTTCGTCTTTTCTACCTATTTTGTAATAAATCAGTCAGCAACTATTCCCAGTACCTCCTTTAAGTCATTCACTTTGAAAGTAGTAGTTACATCAGTTCTTGACAATGCTGCCTCCATTTTTTTTCGTGGTAATCCTATAGTGGCAGTTTCACATAGATCAGGAATAGTTCAGTGAGAATACTATCTTAGGGCGTGCCAGGTGGCCCAGTTGTTAAGTGTCTGCCTTTGGGTTCTTGGGATCGAGCCCCACATCAGGCTCCCTGCTCAGTAGGAAGTCTGCTTCTCCCTCTCCCACTCTCCCTGCTTGTGTTCCCTCTCTTGCTGTCTCTGTCAAATAAATAACTAAAATCTTAAAATAAAGGGGGGGGGAGGAGGAATACTATCTTAGTAAATGTTAAATGATTTATATTATTAGACTAGGAAATTACTTCATAGTGCTGTTTTTATAGTTGATAATATCTTTATTAATAACTTCAGACCATCTCCTCTCTTTCTTACTGGTCAGCTCTCGTTCTATTTTTCTTGCACATGCAATTCTTCATGATTTTCTTTAACCCTGGCCTAGAATCAAGGGGAACTTAGAATTGGGAGGAAATACTTTCAGGAAAATTAATGCTATTATAATATGTGAACTCTTGTGACTTGAGATAGCTTCTATGAATCTTGATTTTCATGTCTGTGAAAGTAGGGGAGGGGGCCTCAAGTTCTAAAAATTTTTTAAGTTTTAAAAATGTTAAAATTTGGATTTTTTTTAAAGTTAGATATAATCTGTACCACTAATTTAATCTGTACCACTACCTAACCTGTGGATTAGGGCTAGACTGCTATTTAAAGAACTAACTAGTAATAATACTCATCAGGTACACAGATTGTTTCTCTGTATTCAGTGTCAGAACTTTGAAGAATTCTTATGCCATTTGGAAAGATTGTGATAAGGTCCACTATCTTTTCTACTGCTCTTAAAAGATGCCCTGTTCTTTTCAATGAGAGACACTCAAATTCATTTGGGTAGAGGGATTTTTTCAGTAAATCTTACTGGATTTTTATTTGCATTTATTCCAAATTTTCCTTTTTCTCCCAGTTTCATTTATCAAGCTTGACAGATTTCTTAAGATGTGGTAATGTTCTATAGGGTTTATATCCTGTTTTTCTTATTTTATCTAAGTGGAGGGAAAATCACAAACACATTAAATATCACTATAAATAACTGGATTAGCACACTTTCAGAATCCATATTTCTGCATAAAACACATTAGATGAGTACATCTTTTAGGCTGGACAGATTCTGTATTTTACTCCTGCTTTACCAGTAGATAGGTCCTGCCATTACTAACGTAGCTAACAGGTTTCTCTTTATGTTTAAATGTAAAGTTGTTTATGGGCTTGTAACTCAGTTTATTGTTTAAGTCTGTTCTTTCTCTTGGATAATTCTTAATTTTGGGCTGTTCCTAACCGTAGATATGTTAGAGAATGCATAAAAGAAGAAAAATATCAGTAAACATGTAAATTTTACAAACAAAATTATGGAATATTCCACATTCCCCCAAATTAGCAAAGTATTCCATAATATTTTTAAATGTCCAGTTGCTGAAATTTTAAGTGTCTCAATTTTTTTAATAGTTTTCATGAACTTCATTTGAATCCCAAGTCAAAGTTGATATGTTTCTTATGTTTCTTTTAATCTACAGATTGCCCCTCTGTCCATCTCTTTGTCTCTCTTCCTTTCACTTTCTTCATTGAACAAACCGGGTCATTTGTCTTGTAGAGTTCCCACAGTTAGGATTTTGTTAAATACATTCTAGTAAATTGGTAGGTAGATCTCGAAGCCTGATTGGATTCAGGTTTAAATTTTTTGTAATAGCTGTGGGTTTTTAAACAAGCAAATAAGGCTGATCTATAAAATGAAAAAGAAAAACACTAGGAAAAGCTATTTACAAAGGTAGCTTGTTTATATTCCAGTAAGTGCAGCTTTCTTTGAACATTATACTTTTATTTCTATTAATGGTTTGGGTACTTTCTCTCCAGTTGTGCAAGTGAGCAGTATTTACAAAAGCACGGAGTTGAATACTACTAGTAGCAGGTGGCAGAGTGAATGGTGATCAGAAAGGTTTTCTCTTTCCTTCAATACACATTCTACCAGCAAGTCTTCATAGGGGTTTCCTGTTAGGCCTGTAGGATCTAGGAGGGGCTGCCATTTTAGCCAGGGTGGTCAGGGCAGGCCTTTGTGGGGACCTTTTGAGCAGACTCCTGAAGAAAGTAAGACAGCCACATGTGAATCCAGAGGAGGAATGTATCGGTAGAGGAATGAGGGAGGTGTGGAGGCCTGAGATGGATCTGCTTGTGGAGTGTGGCCGAAACCCAGTACCGGAGGGAGCAGCAGGCATGGAGGGTGGAGAGGAGGCCAGGGCCAGATTCAGATAGGACCTCATGCAGGGCATGGATTTTATTCAGAATTTGATGGAAATCTATTAGATTTTTGAGCAGGGGAGTTTCATGATCTGATGTAAGCCTTAGATCATCACTGTGTGTGGAGAACAGACCATGAGGTGGCAGGAGTGGAAGCAGAGAAACCAGCTTAAGCTCATGCAGTAGTCTGGGCGAAGGTGGTGGCGCTGGTGTGTGCTGAGAGCCCAGGATTTTAACGATGGTGCCCTACCACTGCTGCCAAAACTCTTCCGGGAGCAGGATGTGTTGAAAGCTAACCTTCCTCATAGTTTAGAATGAGAAATTTGAGACAGAAGTAGAGAAGTTGTTGTTTTTTGGGGTTTTTTTGCTTGTTCTTAGAACTAGAATGTATGTTTTTATTTCTTTGGCCACTAAGCTGAAAATTGTAGTCACAGCTTGCCCATAGCAGCTGCATAATTTTTTTAGTGCTTACATATTTGTATTCTGCTTTCTCATTGTTGTGTTATTTTAATTGCATTTACATTTTCCCTAGTCTTGGTTTTTAAGAATTTGACTAGTTCATATTTAATCTTATTTAAATACTTGCATTTCTTGTAATCTCCTTCAGTTACTTTATAAAATAAAGCAGGATATTAAAATTTACATATTTGCAATCTTAAAAGCTAACTTTAATTTTAAAAATGATAATAGAATAATCAATTCTAGATATAGGCATTGTATTTATATTTCTTAGTTTTTTATCAGATTTTGTGATTTTTCATTTTGTAAGTTTGAAAGCCAGAATACTTTTGTTTTTTTGTCTTGGAATTAATAATTAAAAATGATTTGGGCATTTAGCCATTGCATTTTCCAGAAGAGTCTTACTGTGAAGCTGTTGAGTTCTTTTGGCCTTGTCTTATAACCAAGTCTGTTTGGGTTATTTTTTGGTCAGTTCAATTTCACGTCTTCTCCTGTAGGTGGCACGTACTACCCTTCTTCCTGGCCTCCTAAAGACCATAGCTGCAAATCGGAAGATGCCCCTTCCTCTGAAACTGTTTGAAATCTCTGACATCGTAGTAAAAGATTCTAGCAGAGGTAAGAACAAGTCACCTTTGATTTGTACACTTAAAGCATTTTATTATGAGAATCTCAGCTCTGTATAAAAGAGGGCAGTATAACCAGCCCCTTGAATCCAGCACCTACCTTCAGCAGTTATCAGCACATGGCACTCCCCCATGTTAGTTTGTTAGAATTCCTACACATCCTGCCATCTCACCAGCAAACACTTTAGTATGTATTTCCAGAAGATATATGTATCTAAAAGATAAAATACCACTTTTATTTTTTAAAAATAACCCAACACTGTTTTATCATCAAACATCCAGCTAGTGTTTAAACTTTCCTAATTGTTTCATAAATTTAGTTTTCATGATTGATTGATATAAATCCACCCAAGCAAGACCTTCAGATATTTGGTTGCTTTATTTCTTTTAGTAGAAAGCAAATCTTAAAGAACTTAACATTTATGAAGAACCCAGTTAAAGCCTCAACTTAAAGTACTATGAAACATTTTTTTTTAATCTTGTGATTTATGTGCATATCATTTTAAGGTACTTTGATATCTTGTTACTCTAGTTTCGCATTAGCTATGCATCAGTCTTGTATTAATCATTATAAATGTGTTTGACCAGTTTTCGCCTTGAGAATAGGCTGGACTTGTTAGTATAGCAAGGTGCCTGGCTCACCATATGGAACTCAGAGGTTATTTAGTAAACATGTATTTAGGTAGTACTTAAACCTGATTCCCAAGGATGTCTGTTTTACTCAGACTTCTGTCTTCAGACTTACACAAGTCTGTTTGGAGCTGCATATGGGGTCACTTCTTGGTAGCAGGGCCATGAAATGACTGAATTGTTGGCAGTATTTCTCTGGTTCCCTGAGCTTAACAGTTCTGGTCCTAACCATGTTTATTCAGGAGTTTCACTGCAGACTGCAAAACTGAGTGTGTGCTCCTGAATCACTTGACAACATCAAAAGCCTTTTCCTTAGTTACTCCCGAAGAGGATAATATGGTATTATTCTGACTACCCAGAGCCATCAAGAACTATTGATTGTAAATCAGCCTGTCTTAGGAAATAGATACTGTAGACATGTCCACTTGACTGTATGTGAACCTCCCATAGCAAACTTTGCAGCCAAAGCTGGATTCCGTCTGCTCTCCACTATGCAGCCTTGTCTTCAATTAACAGCATCACCTTGCATCTGTATGGTGCTTTATACTTAAAAAAAAAATTTAATACACCTTTTCTCTTGTGATTGTTATTCTCTCTCTTTGAGGCAGATGGGACCAGAAAATACTGTCCTACTTAGTATGTAGGAGAACTGAGACAGAAAAGTAGTAATTTGACCAAGGCTGCATAAATTTTGGACTTAGAGCTAGGACCAGAATTTGGTCTCTGTGCATATATCCTTAGAGAATAAAAGTTTATTTTAGTATCAGTGTATGTAGAATTTTCTTTCGGTGGTCAGTCTGGTAGGAATTGGAAAACATTTTCAGCGCCAGCTATAAGTAGTTCTGAGGGTTCTTGTGCCTCAAATCCTCCACTGGTACAGATCCCTAAGAATTTGTTATGATTTTAATGTCAAATATTTTCTGTTAACTTTGACTTCTTTCCTTTCGTCTTAGCTCTTTGAATTGTAGGTTTTGATCCTTGGTGATCCAAACATATTTACAAATATAGATTAGGTTAATTATACTAAGTTTCCTCAAAAGTTTTATATATTTGGGTGTTCCCAAGTTGGGGGCATAAATAGGTAAAATTGTTAGATCATCTTGTTGGATAGACCCTTATATTATGATATGGTGCCCTTCTTCGTCTCTTGTTACACTCTTTGGTTTAAAATCTAGTTTGGTTTAAGTATGGCTATTCCAGTTTGCTTTTGTGGTGTCCATTAGCATGATAAATGGTTCACCATCCCCTCACTTTCAATCTGCAGGTGTTTTTAGGTATAAAATGAGTCTAAGTTTCCTCAAAAGTTTTATAATACTATATCAGTAGTATGCCTCCTCCCTAATGGTAAGGACTCCCTACAGGGCTCTGCAGGGCTGGGCATGCTTGTAAGCAAGCAGCTCAGGGTCTGGAAGTGAGGAGCAAGCTGGGGTTCCCCACAATTGCCATAGGAAATTTTCACTGTATGGAGCACTTGACTACCTTGCAGTCCTTGGTAGGGATAGCTTCACCGTTTTTTCTTTCATGTGTGTTTTTTTTCTTTCTTTCTTTTTTTTTTTTTAGATTTATTTATTTATTTATTTGACAGAGAGGGAGATCACAAGTAGGCAGAGAGGCAGGCAGAGAGAGAGGAGGAAGCAGGCTCCCCGCTGAGCAGAGATCCCGATGCAGGACTTGATCCCAGGACCCTGAGATCATGACCTGAGCTGAAGGCAGAGGCTTTAACCCCCTGAGCCACCCAGGCACCCTCTTTCATGTGTCTTTTGGAAGGCCCAGACATAGACTTCACTGTACCCCAAGGCCCATGTTTGGAGATAACCCCAGCTGTTGAGAGCTAGCTATTGTGCAGTACTAGGCTATAGGCCATCATTTAGTAAGTCACGCTGGTGATGACCCCAGAAACCCAGTCCGTATACTTTTTAACTCAGATTTGGATTTCTGCTGCACTCTGTTTCATCAGAAAGTTTTCATCTCTGTAGCAGACCTCTCTTATTTGGGTGTCTAGTTGTGATTATTCTGAGGTTTTCCCTGTGGGAACATTTTTATCTGACACTTCTTTTGCCTATTGTCTTGCAATTACGGTTTATTCTCTTCAAAATTTTCTATCCCATTAATGGATTTTGAGGAATGAGAAGAGGTAAGTGTGCTTAATAAGTTTACCATCTTGAAAACCTAAGTTTGCTTCGGAGTGGGTTTTCTCTTTAGGTAGGCCTGGATTTTATATCCTAACAAGTAGCTTTTCTGATGGATTATTCTACATATGTTCAGGCGGACTCCCTACTTGTTGTTTGGTGTACATAGAGGGTTCTATGGGAAAGGCATCATAGCACCATGGATTCAAGACTGTACAGCCAGAGTACTTGGTTTTGAGTCATGGTTCTGCCACATATGAGCTGCTGAAGTTTGGACGATTTATGTAATCTCTCTGTGCTGTGTTCTCATCTGTTGCAATGGGGATGACCATAGCACTTACTAGATTTTTGATAAGGATTAAATGAAATTGCATTTTGAAAAGTTCGAGCCATGTAATAAGCACTGTTTGGTGTCTGCTCTTACCGTTAGAGTCCCTAGGGCCAGATACATAGCATCCTGGTCTATGGTAATTTTCTGTGAGAATGACTTGGAAACTTTTGGCCATTAAAGGGTTAATGTCACCTTGCTGACACTAAAAATAAGGCACTTGGGGCTCATTTTTATCCTTGATTTAATTGGCTTTTCTTCTATTGTGCACTATCTTTTTTAGGCTATGAAAACCAAAATGTACTCATAGGGCAATTTAAGCAAAGGAATGTGTTTTTGTTGGTTTTTTTGTTTGTTTTTTGGGGGTTTTTTTGGCCTTTTTTTTCTTTTTTTAGGAATATTGTGTTTTAAGTCATTCGTCACCCACTTCTCTTCAATGAATTGAGCACATATGTTTTTACTGCCTTTCAAGCCAGTAAGCATTTTTCTGTTGGATTTATATTCGCCATTTCCTCCTAAATATTCAAACTGTTTTGAAAAAGAAAAATCTAGAGCATTAAAAGTGAAATGATAGAGAAGTTTTCCAGTAATGTATAACATCCTAGATTTTCATTAGTACCCAACGTACTGGTTCAGAAGGGGCAGAGATGTGTGGCAAGAGTGAGCAAGACAGTCTCATTCCTTGCACTGGTAGAAGAGTCTTTTTGAGGGTGCCTGGGTGGCCCAGTGGGTTAAAGCCTCTGCCTTCGGCTCAGGTCATGATCTCAGGGTCCTGGGATCGAGGCCCGCATCGGGCTCTCTGCTCAGCAGGGAGCCTGCTTCCTCCTCTCTCTCTGCCTGCCTCTCTGCCTACCTGTGATCTGATCTGTCTCTGTGTTAAATAAATAAATAAAAAATCTTTAAAAAAAAAAAAAAGAAAGAAAAGTCTTTTTGAGTTCCTTTTCTTTGCTTGGGTCTGCTTGGCATATGAGAGAGTTTCCAGTCTTGAGGGAGACTGACTGGTGAGCAGATTTTTATAGGTAGTCCTCCAGGGGGCATTCGAGGGGCCCTGATAGCACAGAGAAGGAGTGACACTGTGCTCCTGACTTGCTGTTGCCACTGACTCTTTTTCTAACATTAAGAAAAACCCTGACTCTCAGCCTCCTGTCAGTTTTGTGTAGGCAAACGTGTGTTCCACAGTGGAAATGAAAAAGGAATCTATGCCGGATTTCAGTATGCCTCCCACAAATTTTGTTTGACTTACATTCCTGTAAGAGTAAATGAAAGCCTCCTAGCCCCTATTTTCATGCTTGACCTCATTGGATAGTTTCTTTTGCTCTTGTGGACTTTTTGACTGACTGTCCATGTTGTGAGACTCAGGCCTGGTGCCTTTTTAGTGACGAAGTCAGGCACACTTCTCAGATAGTAAGACTTCCACTTGGAGTCCACACGTTCCGGTTCTTTAAGGCTGAGCCAATCACTGCATTTATTGAGCTGTAAGATCCAAAGTTGCTGCCGCATTGTTAGAAATTAGTCATGACTCCAGCAACTAAGCGGATTTATCCCTTTTGGGCAGAGTGGCATGTGTCTTTGGAACGAGAAGTTAAATGCAGACTCTGCCGTGGGATATGTTTTCAGCTTTATGGCGGAAGTCAGTAGAAGCGGCCCTGGAGCTATCAAATCAGGCTGCTGTGTGAGTTCTTGATTGGTTTCAGTTGTTCGTACTTTCCTTCGATGTCAAGAATAACTAAACTATAAACAAAATAGTAAATTACTGTAGAGGAGCAAAGGACCTACTTGTAAATTGCTAATCTTTGTGCCCAGAAAAGCAACTATATTTTGCAAAGTCCAACATTCTGGCTTTTTATTAAAAGCACATTGAATTCTACCATCACAGTTTGTTCCATTATGGTCCCTGGGGCTGCCAGCACGCCTAGAATCGCACTGAGATGGCAGGAGAAAACACATCACCATGTTGAGTCTAAGTTTAAAAGGAACCATAGCTTAAGAAAGATGACTTAGTTTGGCTTTGTAAAGGGTACAGGGTCCCTTAGATTTAGCATGATACAGTCATCCAGTTGTCAGTTTGACATATATCTGTAGAGAATCTTGAAAATCAAATCACCATGCACTTGAATTTGACTAGGCACTTAGAGACTTTTGGGTTTTAATATTATAGTAGATGGAATAGGTTACAGGCCCTTGACTACTTGGTGGGCTCCAGCTACCTCACTTGCCACAGGATGCATGCTCAGTCCAAGCCTTCACTTCTTGCTCAGACCATTCCTACTTTCTCCAGAACATTGCTACAGTCCTGGTAACAAGCTGCATTTTCTCTGCCCACCCCCAAATTGTTCTATTGGTTTCTAAAATTTCACATACTTCCTGAAGCTTTTCTTTTTCTAAAGATTTATTTATTTGGCAGGGGTGGGGGTGGGAAGGGCCCACAAATGGGAGCAGGGGTAGGGGCAGAAGGAGAGGGAAAGAAGCTCTAGCAGACTCCCCACTGAGCACAGAGCCCAGTGTGGGGCTCAGTCCCACGAGCCTGAGATCGTGACCTGAGCTGAAATAAAAGTCAGACACTTAACCAACTGTAGTCACCCAGGTGCTCCTTCCTGTAGCTTTTCTAAATCAGAATGATCTACTTTTTACCCTGACTTGTTTAAATGTGGAAATTCAGAACCACTTTTAATGTTAATCATAATATATAAGATTCTTGTTCGTTTTTCCTCCTTGGGCTACCATGGCTATGTAGAACACAAATAAGTCACTGCAGTATGATTTGGTTTGTTCTTCCAATTTGCTCTCTGTACCATTCATGGATCTGTCTTATATTGTAACCTACTGAATATGGGGGCCAGATCTTTATAGTTTTTTCTATAATTCTTTGCTTGATAAAGAGCTCAATAATAAGCATTTTCATTATGAGCTTGTGAAATACTTAAGCTCTGAGAAATTGTCCATTAATTCTGTAGCCATCAAATAATGGAAGATTATCTAGCATCCACATGTGGAATGCAGTTTTCTGAAGAGAGCTTATGTCATCAGTCTGGATTAATTTAATTTTACTACTTCATATTTTTGGCATGTAGAATTTCCAATTAATAATTCAAAAAATATGGGTGTAAGGAACATTGACATTAACAATATTTGAAGTAGCATCATTCTCCTATATGATGGCATCTTAACTGTAAATAACATCATTTTTAATATGGAAAGTTATTTTAGTACATTTGGTTCCACATAGTTAAAATCTGCAAACGTGAGTATAATATGCTCTGTCATGCATTGAATACCGTATTTTTTTAATAGATAAAAATCTATTCCAGGTTTATGTTAACTAAAAGCTAACCCATAAGGTTATAACTTTTTCCTTCATGCACTGAGAAGGTCGTAGATTTTTTTATTCCCCCCTCACATTAATTTCTTGGCTTTCAGCCTTAGCTTAAAAAAAAAATCTGTACTTCAGTGTTATACAGAAATTTTAAGGAAAATTGTCTTAAGTTTTATGTTCATAAAATTTATTTGTACCACCTGTAAGGCCTTTCATAGATACATATTAAGAGCACTTCTCTTCTTTTCATATTAAAAAAAATACACATATCCAAGTTCTCCCTAATCCTACTCTTACAATTAGTTGCCAGATATTTTCTTTGCATATGCAACCATGTGTTGTCCATTTCTCTGTGTAGCCATAGATACAGATAAATTCTAGTGTTGGGGCACTAAGGTGCTCAGTTGGTTAAGCATCTGCCTTCGGCTCAGGTCATGATCCTGGGGTCCTGGGATCGAGCCCTGTGCTGGGCTCCCTACTCAGTGGGGAGTCTGCTTTTCCATCTCCCTCTGTCCCTCTGGCCCTTCCCCCCCATTTCTGCGCTTGCTGTCTAATAAATAAAATCTTTGCAAAAAATACTTTCTAGTGTTTACACAAATGGAATTATGCTTTACCTGTCCTATACTTTACCTTTTCCCTATGAACACATTCTGTCCATCTCATTCTTTTTAATGGCTGTATAATATTTCATCATGACGCATTATAATTCAGACTATTATGAATATTTAGATTGCTACCAGGTTTTTGCTAACTTGTCTATTGTAATGAATATCCTTGTACCCTTATACTAATTTGTATTTGTAGAAATAGAATTGGTCAGTCCATAGGTAAGCATATTAAATGTTTGCTGTCTTAAATTCTCTTCCAAAAGGAATTTTCTTTTTCTTTTTTAGCAAACTTACAGCCCTACCACCAGTGTGTAAAGGTTCCTGTGTCACACATTAGATAGTTTTTAAGGTGTATGTGTTCACAGGATTCTTGTAGCTTTTGTGAATCATTTAATATTACACTGAAATTCTTCAGGAGATAGGAAAAATTTGCCACATTAGCTTTAGTGTCTTGGGTACTAATATTAAAGAAAGGTATTGGATAGAGAAAAAATCAGGGTGCTTCATTTTATTTTCTCAGTCTTGGCCGGGCTACTAATCTCATGCTCCCAATCAGCCACCTATTACTTTGGAAACCTTTTTGGTTTTTTGGTAGGCTTTCTCCTAGCATCTGTATTTGGGCCCTCAGGTGAATATGAGAATAGAGATTGAGTCATTTTCTTGAAGACTCTGCCCTTTTCCAGGCACTCCGTATATAATAACATAACCTAACACCCTTAATTTGCTTCTTATCATTGGTACTTTGGTGAAAGGGGCCCTATAGCAGGCAGGAGCCCGTTTGAAAATTTTGAATTGTAGCCAATAGTTTTGCTTTACTGAGGGGCATCATGTACCATCCTTTTTTTCGTCCTCTTTAAAAAAAAAAATTTTTTTTTTTTAGCATGTTCTTTCAGCTTATGAAATTGTAGCCAGCCCACTCACCCCCCCACACCCTCCACCCC
>LNAC01000079.1:4582388-4635159 GCA_002007465.1 Ailurus styani
GTGGTTTAGATCAGCCTCTCTGGGCAGTACTTTGAAGTCTGTGAAATACATTGGTAATTTAGGCTGACATACTTGGCAGGCCCATTTAAAAAGCAGAATTGTTTGATGGTATGACACAAGAGGTCTGTTAACTGAGTTAAAGAACTGAGGCATTTCCAACAAACCCTTGTTTTGGCATGAAATTTAAATAGTTCTTACTTTGTGGCATGCAGTGAGTGAACTTCCTGTGATGTCTTATGGTCCCTCAGTGCAAAATACAAGGAAATGAGAATTTTACTATACCTAGCAGTTTCTCCAAGGAGAAATGGGTGGGACTGAATATGTGGTTATTTCCTCCTTTAATTCAGTTCAGCTACAGCAAAGGGACTATCTTAGCGAGAAGCAAGGCTAGAGGGAGTGGTAACGCTTGGGAAATGTGGAAAAAATGGCCAATCAGTGGTGGGAGTTGGAGGGGCCACCTAAGTAGCTTAATTCTTAAAATGGGTTTAGTATAAGGCCCTAAAAATGTGTGGCTTTCCTTAAAAATATTGCAGAATCGAATCCAGAAATACCCAGCTCATTTGTGTGTGTGTGTGTGTATGTTGCAAACATCCTGAAACCTTTCTTGACTAGAGTGTAATTTTTAAATCCTGTATTTTTTATTGTAAGCTCATCATTTTAATTATCAGAATCACTCAACTTGTTCTAAATTCTAAGTCTTTAAACTAGATGTTGCTCCTCTTATCAGAAAGGTAAGTTTTACATAGTTTAGAGATCAGGAAAGAAGTATTCCAAGGCACAAAGGTTACCAAAATAAAGCTTCCAGTTTATGTTGCTAAGCTGTCTGAATGCTGGCATTACTGTTGGGCTCTTCTTTCCCAGCAAAAATGGAACAAAGTAGTTTGAATACATGTCTGTGTGTTAAAGTGGAAGCATGTGACACCAACAAATGGGTACCACATGGCAAAGATACCCAGGAGCAAGTCAGAAATATGAAAGGGATAATTTAGTTCTGTTTCATTTCATTTTTTTCCCTTCAGGGAATATGTGTGTATATGCAAGCGTGTGTGTGTTCCTACAGAGAAATCAAGCCCCTCATTTGAATTTAGGCATGTGGTTGGTTTAGTGAGGTTTTATGCCTACCTGGTTTTAGTATTAATCTTTATTCTTACACCTTCAGTTAGAGCATTTAGATACCAAATTTCTTTATTCTTGCAAATGGAAATGATAGAGAGTGACAGTGGTACAGAACTTCCTTTCCTACATCAGCAAGTTCTTGTCCTGACTTAGAATGTGGCCCACTGGCTGGGCCTGGTCTTGTTTAATAGTTTTGTATGTGTATTTACCCCCTTTTCCAGGCTTTATTCATTTATTCAGAAAGTAATTGTTGAGGGTGTAATCTGTGCAGACCCTGTGCTGGCTTTGACTGTGTCCCTCCAGGAGTACCTAGAGCCACGTGCCTTGAACATAGTTGGCACTAAGAAACGTTATATGGCAAGAAGAGTTATTTCTCCACATGTGTTCAGTCAGAAGTTTCACTCCGAACACTTTCCATGAATTACAATATTGTTGATGGCTGGAGACTTTAGTTTAAGGACTTCAAAAATAAAACACTTGAATACTAAAATATGTGTCCTGTCAAAACCATTTCAAGAATGTACATCTTTGACTATATTAAGTAGGTGTATATCTATCTATAAGTTCTTATATTATTTATTTTCGTCTAAGTCCTTCAGAGACTTTCTCCTCTAAATCCTTTAGAGATTGAAATTTCCACTGTTGGTAGAAAGAACATGTGTTTTAGAGCCAGATGATACTGGTCAAATTTTGCTTTTATTAGCTGTATAATTAATTACAGTTAGCTCTAGCCGCCAGTTGGCTTGACTCTGGACAAAATCTTTCTGAGTCTTTGTTTCTCCATCTTATTTGTCCTATCCTGTTTTATAGGGATGATAAAACTCATTTTACAGGGCGCCTGGGTGGCTCAGATGGTTAAGCGTCTGCCTTTGGCTCAGGTCCTGATCTCGGGGTCCAGGGATCGAGTCCCGCATCGGTCTCTCTGCTCAGCAGGGAGCCTGCTTCCCCCACCACCCTCTGCTTACCTCTCTGCCTACTTGTGATCTCTGTCAAATAAATAAATAAAATCTTAAAAAAAAACTCATTTTACATGATTATCTTGAAAATTAAATAAGATTATATATAGAATGATAGTTGCTAAGTACCTAGCATATAGTAGATAATCAGTTGTTAGTTTCAGGGCTCACTCCATTTATGTGCTCACTTTTATATTACTTTAGTAGTATCATGTCTTAAAATATCCATGTTTTATTTGGATATCTGGAAGGTAAAAGACATTTTATGTTTTGTCAATGGGAATGGCTACAGGAATAAATCTGTGGAAGAACTTTTGCTCAGTACGTGCTAATATAAAGTAGATTATTTTCAGTTCCCCCAGATATTATCTTGTTTTTTCTTTTTGTAATTTGAACACCAAAATGAAGTCCATATTCATCCAGTGTTTGTGTCAGAGCAGTAGTCTCCTTTGTAATTAAAGGGCCACAAGTATATATATCTGTTAAGATTAAATGCTCACTGTTGAATTTGAGTTTACCTTTATACACTATGTACTTTTTTTTTTGAAAAGGGATTTTAATAAAGTTTCAAATCTTTGTAACCATGACTACAAGATACAAAACAGCTCTGTCACAACCAAAACCCACCTGTCACGTTCTCCCCCTACATCTAACCCCAGGCAACCACCGTCTTTTCTCATTTGCTGTTGTTTTGCCTTTTCCAGAATGTCCAAAAATTGCACTTAAATGTAGCCTTTTGAGACTGGCTTCCTTCATTTAGTAGAATGCCCTTGAAATTCATCCAAGCTGTCAGGTCTGTTAATGGTTTGTTCCTTTTTATTGCTGAGTAGTTTTCCACCATGTGGATGAATCACAGTTTACTTATCCAGTCACTGGCAGAGTTCTTTTGAATTGCTGCAAGTCTCTCTTAAAAATAGTACATTTTGTAAGTTCTGATTTTAAAGTAAAATAGTGTATACTAATCAAGGAACAATTGGAAAATACATGAGACTTGGAAAAATGATCTCTGCCCAAGTATAACCTCTGTTGACATTTAGGTATATTTCTCTTGAGTCTTTTTCTGTGTGTAGAGGTTTTTGTGGGTTTTGTTTGTTTGTTTTTAAGCTTATTTTACATTGATGTGATTCTTCTCTTCCTATGTTGTTTTTTTTCATGTTTTAATTATGAAGAGTATCTGTAATATATGGTTTAAGAAGATTGTAAAGCAAATACTACTGTGACCATCCAAACTAATAGAATATCACCAGTATCTTAAGCTTCTTGTAAGGCTCTTCCCCATCATATCACTTCTCTTAAGAGTAATCACTGTCCTCACTTTTGTGATAGTTATTCCCTTCTTCACTTCATGGTTTTCCAATCTATGTGGTTCTTTAAACAATATAATTTAATTTTGACTTTTTTTGAACTTAATGGTCTCTTTTTCCCTCTACGGTAAGTAGTATTTCCTCTAAGTTTTTGTATTTTTTTATCTAAGTAATATTTGCTCTAAGTATTTGCTCTAAGTTTCATAAAGATGCTTTTTAGGCCCACAGTACTTTCTTAAGTAATGGTTGCCATAGCCTTGTGGCCAATTCTTTTATTTTTTCAGATGTAGGTGCAAGAAACTACAGGCATCTCTGTGCTGTTTATTACAACAAGAATCCTGGGTTCGAGATAATCCATGGGCTACTGGACAGAATCATGCAGTTGCTTAATGTGCCTCCTGGTGAAAAGAAGGGCGGATATGTGATCAGAGCATCAGAAGGTAAGCCTGATCGGCTGAATCCAGAGTTAGTGATAATGTAATGAAGAGTCCAGGCCCTGTTTTTGATATTTTTTTCCGTTTGGGGTGCGGAGGTGGAAAATAGAACTTCATTTCATTTAATTGTTAGTATTTTCCAGAAAACATTCCTTTTCCCTGCAGCATCTTAGGAAAATGCTTATAGAGTCTTCTAGGTCTGCACAAAATACTTTCGTTCCAGCTGAGTGTGGTAGCCCCTAGTTACTGGCACCATCGAGCCCCCAGCCCCACGGTGAGACTTCTGAACTCAGGAGTCCAAACTGGATGCTGGGAGAACCTTACCTGATGATGTGCCCTCAGAAGCTCCCAGTCTGAATGAAGCCTTTAAGGCAAAGGAAAAACCTGACACGTTATCCTGAGAGACTTCACATGTCAATTAAGTCCTAAGGTTGACTGAGGAAGAGCGAGCTTCCTCCTTTCTAAAAGCCCAAGGGCAGTAAAATGTGTTGGGGAGTTTCAGTTAGGCTACCCAGACAGAGTCTCTATACTACTGATGTGAGACATTCTGAAGTGCTTGCTTTAAGTATCCCTGTAGTTTGAATCTGAGTTTGTTTTGTTAGACTAGAGATCCAGAAACAACTTGAAAGAAATATCCAACCACTCATTCCTACTGCTTACCTGACAATTTTTTATCATTATTTGGCCTCTTAAACTTATGACAGAACATTCATTTTTTAAAAAAAAGTGTTATTTGGCAGTTACATATAGTAGTGTGAGGTTTGTTGGAAGACCATTTTTGTTTTTCTTATTTTTCCAAGTCCTCACAGATTTTTTGTTGTTGGTTAGTTTTAATGTTTTTATTTGAAGACTGCTCTGAAAATGCAGTAATCCTGAAACATGTGGGCCTTTTTAGGTTGAAGGCGTGTGAAGTTATTTATTTTTTTTACATGAAGTTGAGAGATTAAATATGGCAGGGAGTTACTCTTTTCTTCATCTCTCATTAGTAATTATCCACTGAAACCTGTGTTATCCTTCTAAACTCTGAAGTGTTCGAACTGGATCTTGGAGTTCAGCAAGTCCAGTTCCTGGCTTGACGGGTGAAAGAACCGGGACTGGGCAAGTTGCATGAGCCAGGCTGTGTTTCAGGTGGAGAACCCAGGGCTCCTGCCACCCAGTGCCTCTCCCACAGTACCAAGTTGCCGACCTTCACAGTGCCTTTACTTACTCCTTCACCAGTTTGCTCTTTTAGAATTCTGTTTTAAGGTACGGTCCTCCAAGTGAATAGCAACCTAAAAGCTGATATGGCACATCTTCTCTACCTTCTGAAGTCTTAGAATCTTCGCTTCATAAAGAGATTAACTGAATAAAAGTCAGTTCTCTGAAACAGATTATGCCGTGTATATGAGGTCTAATTTTTTTTCTTCAAAGGTTGCAAAGCGCTGAAATGGTAAAATGGAGCGTAATCTATTATGGATAGGATACTTGAAAATTTTTTTTTAGTTAACATATAATGTATTATTTCAGGGGTGCAGGTCTGTGATTCATCAGTCTTATGTAATACCCAGTGTTCATTACAACACAAACCCTCTCCAATATCTCTCACCCACTTACCCCATCCCCCGACACCCTCCACTGCAGCAACCCTCAGTTTGTTTCCTAAGATTAAGAGTCTCTCATGGTTTGTCTCTGATTTCGTCTTGTTTCGTTTTTTTCTCTTCCTCTATGATCCTATGCCTAGTTTCTTAAATTGCACACATCAGTGAGATCATATGATAATTGTCTTTCTCTGACCTATTTCGCTTAGCATCATACCATCTAGTTCCATCCATGTTGTTGCACATGGCAAGATTTTTTTGTTGGCAGTGTAATATTCCTCTGTGTGTGTGTGTGTGTGTGTGTGTGTGTGTGTGTGTGTACACAAACCACATCTTCTTTTGGATAGGATACTTTTGGGTATAACTTTTATATTAATGATGTTTTCTGTAAACCACAAACCAACTGAATAAGCTCCTTAGACATCCATTTTTCAGAGGAATCTGAGCTCCTAGTCATGAGGTGGGTTTCAGGAAGACAGGATAAAGACATCCATCTAGGTACTTTTGGGGAGGGGGCAGGGAGGTGTACCGCATACCGACTCTCACACCACGCTGCTCCGTATGAGGCTTCCAAAGAGGGAAATAGTGCAACTGAGGTTATCTGGGAGAGCATTAATGAGCTTCTGGGCAACCAGATGGGCATTTGAAGGAAGGGGTACGTGGAGACAGAGGAAGCAAGGCAGGCCACATGAGCAAAGACAAATATGATGGCATACGTGGCCTAGTGCAGTTTGGTTTGACTATATGGTGAGGAGGAAGCTTAGGACTATATTTAGCATCCTGGATGCTAGAATAAGGGATTTTAGGTAATCAGGAGAAAAATACTGAAGTGTTTTTTGTTTGTTTTGTTTTTAAGCAAGTAAGTGATATAACTTGGATCTGTGAGTGCAAGGGGTTAATCTGGCAGCAATATAGAGGTTGGGTGGCATAGAGAGTAGGGGTAAAGAGGATGTTTGGAAGGTATTGGAGTGTGTATACTGTGATAGAGTATACACTAAACTATAGTAGTGAGGATGTGGACTTGAAACTTGAACTTCATTCTCGGGCATAGCTATTTCAAGGAGAAGACTGATTTAAGGAACTTCTGAAAGGTAGACACTATAGCACTTAGCATTTGGAAAACTTCATGGTGTATCCCACTTGGAGCTTTTATAATAACAGCTGGTATGTGTTGATCTTCAGATTTTTATAATTCTAAACCTGTGGCAGTATTTAAATCTTTTATTATTTTGGTGCTAAAATATGTAATGCTTTGCACTTAGTTTCCCTAATATGTAGATTCTGTTTTGGTTTGGAGTTTTGTTTTGTTTTGTTTTTTAATTAGAAAATACATTCATAAATTGTAACCTTCTTATGTGGTTGTAAATCTTTATGTTCAGTTTTTTTAGACCAAGTTGTTACTATGGTTTTGATTTAGTATGAGGACAGAGTCAGTATTCTGTTTTCCTTTTGAATTTATTTAGGCTTTCATAGTAGAATATTCTAACATTTTAAAGTTTTGACATCTATGCAATGTCCTGGATTTATGAATTCGAAAAGCTTTGGTACAACTTCTTTATGTATATGGGTGGCCTGGGCCAGTACATATTTCAGTATATCTAAACTGGCAATTTTGGGAAAATAAAACAGGGTATTTACTTCTAGTGTCCCTATTACCAGCATGGGCCACATCTTTTTTTCCAAGTGCTTTCTGTAAGAGCCATCAAACCAAAGAGAATTACTGTCATTCTAAATAATAGTTCCTTGTTTCTCATAGGCATTTCTAAGTCTATTTTGATTAATGGCAAACATGGTCTTTTTTATGGTTAAAGAAATCAACACTTAAAGTAAGTGGTTTGTCAAAATAAGTCAGTAGCAAAGCTGGTATTCATCTAAAAAATTTCACATATATATTATATAGATCATATAGATATATGTATATATCTCCTAAGTAAATATGTAAATACAGGAATTTGATAGTTGGAGCATGTTTAGCTACATCATTTCCACCAATTTACTTTTATTTTGCATATAGCTTTTTCTGCAAAGAAAAGATCTTGAGAGTATCATAAAGAATAGAAGCAGATTAAGAGCTACCATTTCCTACCATTCTTGATTACCGAGTTGTCTTCTGTTACTCTGGCATATGGTTTACTTTTTAATAATTAAAAGTCCCTGGTGGCTTTGCATTTATAATTGAGCTAAGTCTGTTTGCCAGAGATTCCTGTTAATGTCAGTTCATTGGCAGTTATACCTGATTTCTTCTGTCTTTTCTAATGAACACCACTGACTTCCTTTTGTGCTGTGCTGTTTGGTGGTGATAAGTGGGATAGAATTTGATTCCTCTTTGAGAAATGTGGCCCTATCCACTGTGAGAGAAATCTGGAAGCTCATTTGATCAATCGTTGCATTGATCCCAAGGCGTTCTATTGACATTGGAGTGTAACCTCGTTTATTATGAAGACAGCCACTCTGCAGCCTCACGAGTCTGTGCAGGAACACGCCTGGCTCGCAGCTACAGCCGGACTTAGAATCCATGTCGCTTAGCTTTAGAGCTTTCACTTGCTGAGCACCTTTGCACTTAACATAGTGTGAGATAGAACATGGAGTTGATGATAGAATAAGAGCAGTTTAGTGGGGGGAGGGAGGAAGAACCTTTAACATTTTAGCAGACTGAGAGCCTTTGAGGGTTTCAGAAGGGTTCAGCTCAGTGTTGTAATGGCATTTGATCAGATCATTGCAGCATATATATGCTCCCCCACCCCACCAAGCTTCTTCCCTTTTGTGGTTTGTTGCAAACTAAATTATGTATGTCAGAATGCACTTATCCTTTTCAGAAACCACTTTTAGGCAAGAAAAAAAATCTCAGTGTTTTTGTGTTTAGGACAGTTATGTGGTTGCTGGGCAAATCAGTGGCAAAAATAATTTCTTGTGGGAGGTGGTAGGCTTTTGTGTGCAGTTGGCTGCATTGACTTTAGTTTGTATTTTCCCCCCTTTTAAATTTTTTTTACCAAGTTTAGTTTTGTTTTATTTATAGTTCTCCAGAAAACTTCAGTTTGACTTGAGACAAGATCCCTAAGAGACAGGTTTGACAACTTTTAGTTTTGACCATTCTAGTTTTCATGCTGCTCAGAATTCATTTTGTGAAATGAGTAATAACCTTGTAAGTAAGATGCACATTTAATCCTGCACCATATGTACCGCTAATGCTTATTTAGATACCTTCTGTTACAGTAACACCTAATGATCATTGACTTGACCTGTAGGTCATGACCTTTCCCTTTTTTAGGACACCTGTGAAGGATTTCAGATGCTAAAAAATATGGGTGAAACTGAGGTTTTTCTAGTCTTCACATTGGTTTTTAGTGTAACTTGAGCTTGGTAATATAGGAGAAGATCTGTTGAACAACTGTTGAAGTAAAGGTGTCCCATTTATGGTTTGATTTACACAAATGTCCTGGACTCCAGTAAAGGGGGATCCATATGATGTATCCACACTAGTTACCACCAACAAAGGCATCACTCTCTTAAGGCATCAGGTTTAAAAGAGAAAAGGTTTAGGTGTGTTTAAGCTTCCTGACCTTACTACTCTGCGTAAAAACAGTCCTCCTTTCCTCTGCTTCTCTGCTTTTTCGTGTTTGAGGCAAGCCTTCAAATATAGTTTTTGTAAGGGATTAAAGAACTTGATCCACTGTCACAGTAGCCGTGATCCCCACGCAGGGAGCACCAGAGGCCATGGTGCTTACGCTCAAGCCATTAACGTGCAGTTTACTTAGCCCTGTGGTTCTGAGTGTTTGTTGTTGTCTCCTTCTCGTATATGTGCCAGACCAAGTTCTCTGCACCGATGTTCGTTTCACTTTGTGGGGGGGGCGGGTGGAGGGGACTTACTTGATGTTCCAGTATTCAGCAGACTGGAGGGCTGGACCCGCCACTTGGATGACTCCATTCCATTTCCCGTCTGATAGATGTCCTGTTTTTCAGCTTTTATTGTCTCTCCCCTCGGGAACCTTCTTAGGCTTTTGCTAATTGCCCCTATGTATTATGTGCTTCATGTAGAGCTGTGCTTCATACATAAAAGGAATAAGTAACCTTCTTAAACCTTCTTAAAATTGAAGGTTAAAAATAACTGAAGTTCTAACTAAAAGTTAAATTGTATCTGCTGAATAACTTTTCACCTTTATTTACTTATACAAATTCTAGTGTGTCAAATATGCAAATCAATCACATTTTGTCATTTAAAACTTTTTTCAGCAAAAGTAAACCAACTGAAATTAATTTCTTAATCATTAGTGAATTTAACTTTTCCTTGAGAGAAAAGAATTAGCTGGTAGTCAGATATTGTCATTGTTTCTTCTTTGTGGCACATGATGTAATTAATGATGTATTGAATAACTTTTGGAATTAGAAACTTTCTTTTTCTCAAAGCCTGAGCCACGCACAGAAGCTCTTGGAGTCAGATGTGAAGAAACGTCCTTCAGGCAGCTGACAGCAGCCTCTGTGCGTGCGCGGGCACCTGTCCGCATGGCTTCATGCGCGGTGGAAGGTCTTCAGCCACAGAATCACATCCATCGCCGTGGTTTTGTTGTACTGACTGGTCTTGCATACACTGCTTTCTCTTGCATGTCAGTGCTGCTCCTTTGATGCCCAAGACAACCCAGTGAGAGGAACTGAATACTGAGGAATAAGATGGTCGAGTTGGGTTCGGCTTTGGAGGGCCACAAACCATTGTAATTTGTAAGATTTTTTCACCCCTCCTTTTCTGCCCCCAAGAACTAGTATTGAGCATGGAGCTGTGAATGCATGTACTCTTTGGAGTTACTTAAATCCAGCTATTTATAGTGGGCAAAAAGTCTTTGCCACCTTGTACTCCTTTCTTTCCTGCTTCCAAACTAGAACCTGGCTTTTACTATTCTATGGAAAAGGTCATGGTCCAAATACAAAGAAGTTCATTGTTAGCTTATTTCAAGTGCCCAGACGCTGAAAGTTTAGAGGATGTGGGGGGTAACTTTTATGACTCCATTTTCATCTTACATATAAGATGACTTTACTTTGCTCAGGTAGTAGCAGGTTTGCACATTGGTCAGACTTCAGTGGCACCTGGTTTTTGACACATGGGTGTGCTACAGTGTATTGGTTACAAACGCTGTCTGGTGGATTCCCAGGGAATGACATATTCTGGTCAACTAAATTTATCAGCCCTGATCTCAATGGCCAATCCAGAAGGTTAAAAGGATGGATGGATGGGTGGATAGAAAAGTAGGTAAACATACTAAATAAATCCCTAGGTGGGTTTAGTGTAGAGTAGTCAGTGGAACACGTGGCTGTTCAGAATAAAGGCCTATTTCCCCAGAGCCTTCTGCCTTTGATACAAACTTCTGTGTGCTTTAAGCCATTGGTATTCGGAGTTTTCTTTTCTCAAGGATAAAACCAATCCTAACTTACAAGTTTTTTGTTTTTTGTTTTTTTAAGATTTTATTTATTTATTTGACAGAGAGAGAGAGAGAGGGAGAAGCAGGCTTCCCGCCAAGTGGGGAGCCTGATGTGGGGCTCAATCCCAGGACCTTGGGATCATGACCTGAGCCAAAGTCAGACGTTTAATGACTGAGCCACCCAGGTGCCCCTTCTGTGTCCTTTTAACATGTTCCTATTCCTTATTACCCTTCCCTTGCTTTGGGCACAAGAAGATGTTCTCAGGCTTATCTGGAACTTCCCATTGCCCCATTTCTCTTTCTTGGTTCTGTTTGTTAGGGAATGGTGTAAAAGCCAAGATTTAGGGTGTGTTTATTTCTGTTAGGGGTAGGATTTATTTGCATGTATATGTGTGTGCACACATACATTTTCTTCCATATGTATATATTGTGAAGACTGTAAGTCCATGACAGTGCCTCCATTCCAGTGTAGACCTTCATGGTTCATTCTAGTTTTCTCTTGGTCCATATTTGTATCTCTCGTCAACAGAGGAAAAACCTGGCTCCCGTTATTCCTAAATTCTTTATTTACTTGAACAGCGCTTCTGTTTGTAACCCGACTCTGTCTTTCCCCTGCATGTTTGCTCTGCTCATCACTCTGCCTCCCCAGGGTTGTCCCCCGCTCACCTGTGGATACCCTCTCCACCCCCTTAGGCTCTGGCACTCCTTGCCGAACTTTCTTTTTCCTCATCTGGAGGACACACAATCCCTAGGGTGGGAATTTCTGCCTTCCTCAGCCTCTTGAGGGCTGAAAAGTTCTGGAAGAGAAGGGAAAAGACCGTAAGTCTTGAGAAACCTTTGTCAGGAGTTTCTTACTAAAATAAAGAAGGGGAAATGGTTGTATATGGGGCATTGGGGGTGGCTTTTTCTAAAGCTGATGATAATATAGAAAACATTTCTGGGCTCATATATGTTTTCTGTGGCAGACCTGGAAGCAGGTCTATCCCCAAGTGGCCCTGGTTCCTTTTAGTGAGAAATCTAATTTAGATCCCAGTCTGGGTGCTGAAATTGCTCACTGCTAGTGAAGAAGTTGTTTCTAGGACTTTGGTGTGTAGAGCTGGGGAAATCTTTTTTTTTTGGTGGTGGTGGTGGGTGGTTTTTTGTTTTTTGTTTTTTCAAATGAGAAAACATTGAGTTCATGTGGGTATTTCCAATTTATATTTAGGATTAGAGGATTTTTACCTAATATACTTGGCTTTATATTTATAGCTCTTTACATTGAAAATCTTGGTTCTTAATGAGCTTATGTTATTTGCTTACTCTACGTATTTTTCTTTTATTCTTTTTTTATTGTTAGTCACCATACAGTACTTCATTAGTTTTTGATATAGTGTTCCATGATCCATTGTTTGTGTATAACATCCAGTGCTCATTACAACATGTACACTCCTTAATACCCACCACCAGGCTAACCCAGCCGCCCCCCATCCCGAAACCCTCAGTTTGTTTCCCAGAGTCCATAGTTTCTCATGGTTCATCTCCCCCCTGATTTCCCTCCCTTCATTTTTCTCTTCCTTCTCCTAATGTCCTCCATGTTATTCCTTATGTTCCACATACAAGTGAAAGCATACGATAATTATCTTTCCCTGTTTGACTTAATTTCACTTAGCATAATCCCCCTCCCAGTTCCATCCATGTCGATGCAAATGGTGGATATTCATCCTTTCTGATGGCTGAGTAATATTCCATTGTATATAAGGACCACATCTTCTTTATCCATTCGTCTGTTGAAGGGCATCTTGACTCTTTCCACAGTTTGGCTGTTGTGGACATTGCTGCTATGAACACTGGGGTGCATGTGCCCCATCTTTTCACTACATCTGTATCTTTAGGGTAAATACCCAGTAGTGCAATTGCAGGGTCATAGGGTAGCTCTATTTTAAACTTTTTGAGGAACCTCTATACTTTTTTTCAAAGTGACTGTACCAACTTGAATTTACCACCAACAGTGAAAGAGGGTTCCCCTTTCTCCACATCCCCTCCAACATTTGTTGTTTCCTGCCTTGTGAATTTTTACCATTCTAACTGGTGTAAGGTGGTATCTCACTGTGGTTTTGATTTGAATTTCTCTGATGGGTAATGATGAACATTTTTTCATGTGTCAGACATTCTTATGTCTTCTTTGGAGAAGTGTCTGTTCGTGTCTTCTGCCCATTTTTTGACTTACTTGTTTTTTGGGTGTTGTCACTCTATGTGTTTTTCAAAATGATATCAGTATGATTATTACAACTTAAATGTTATCTGCAATTCTCTCTGTACTTAAGATATAGCTTACAAAATGAAGTGTATTTCAAGAATTCCAGATTCCATTTCTATTCCCATTATACTGTTCCCTCACTGCCTGTATATGTTATGATTTTTATTAGTTTTCAGTTACCTTTTATAGTTTCTTTTTTTTTTTTTTTTAAATGTGTGTGTGTATTCTCCACATTCTTGACTCAGGAGCTGATACTTTACATAGTGTTCTGTACCTTGTTTTTTTGGCTTAATCTACACTGAAGCTCACTGCAGCCACAGAGGGAAGGAGATCCACCGCTTTGTTTTTGCAGAGCACTGCTTTGGAGTGCCCGTTGATTCAGCTAATTCCCTAGCAATGGACATAATTAGGCTCTTTCCAGTCTTTGCTGCTGCACATAATGCTACAATGACTAGCCCTTTGCATATGTTTTTGCTAGTGTTTCTTTGGGACAGATTGCAAGAAGTATGGGATTTTTGGGTCAAAGGGTAAATTCATATGTTTGTTTGATATTACCAAACACTCCTCCAGAAGACTTGTGTTCTAACATTGTACAAACCCAGCAGCACTGGATGAGAGGACCTTTTTTTCCTGAACCTCGTTCACAGACTTGTCAGACTTCTCTATTTGAGGGCCAGTCTTTCAGGAGGAAAATGGTGTCTACTATAGTTTTAATTGGTGCTCTCTTATGAGCAAGTAAACATATTTTCATGTTTTTGGGACATTTTTATTTCCTTTTTTGTGAACTGCCTGTTCATGTGTCTTATTTTTTCTTTTTCTTTTTTTTTTTAAAGATTTCATTTATTTATTTGACACAGAGAGAGAGATCACAAGTAGGCAGAGAGGCAGGCAGAGAGAGAGGAGGAAGCAGGCTCCCTGCTGAGCAGAGAGCCCGATGCAGGCCTCGATCCCAGGACCCTGAGATCATGACCTGAGCCGAAAGCAGAGGCTTTAACCACACTGAGCCACCCAGGCGCCCTTATTTTTTCTTCAGCTATATTGGTCTTTTTCTTCTCTTTTTAAAATTTTGTTTATGCATTTAGGGATATTAACCCTTTGTGATGTACATCCCACCATTCTTTATAAGTTTTTAAATTCTTTTTTTTCTTTTGGTTTTTGCCATGTAGATTTTTCTATAGTAAAATTTGCCAGTCTTTTTCTTTTTTCTTTTTTTTTTTTTAAAGATTTTATTTATTTATTTGACACACAGAGAGAGATTACAAGTAGGCAGAGAGGCAGGCAGAGAGACAGGGAGAGGAGGAAGCAGGCTCCCTGCTGAGCAGAGAGCCCGATGCGGGCCTCGATCCCAGGANGGACGCTGAGATCATGACCTGAGCCGAAAGCAGAGGCTTTAACCCACTGAGCCACCCAGGTGCCCAGCCAGTCTTTTTCTTTATTGCTTCTGGATTTTAAGTCTTTTTTTTAAAGATTATTTATTTATTTATTTATTTATTTATTTGACACAGAGAGAGAGAGAGATCACATGTAGGCTGAAAGGCAGGCAGAGAGAGAGGAGGAAGCAAGCTCCCTGCTGAGCAGGGAGCCCGATGCAGGGCTCAATCCCAGGACCCTGAGATCATGACCTGAGCCGAAGGCAGAGGCTTTAACCCACTGAGCCACCCAGGCACCCTGTATTTTTGAGTCTTAAAGTTTCTTCCACTCCATGATGAGGGAAGAGTTTCCCATGCTTCCTCTAGTGCTTAAGTGTTTCATTATTTTACATTTACACCTCTTACCTGTTTGTAATTTATCCTGAGTACATTTGAAGAATAGATCCAGTTTTTCCTTTTTCCGTATGCTTTGGAGATTTTGATATATGCTATTTTCCAGTTAGTGCTTGCTTGCTTGCTTGCTTGCTTGCTTTTCTTTCTTTCTTTTCTTTCTTTTTTTTCTTTCTTTCCTTCTTTCTTCTGTTTAAACTTCTTAAATTTAGGGTAAATGCTTTTTTGGAATTCATGAAAGAATAGAAGAGATCTAAACTTTTATCTTTGGTATCTTTAAAAGATGGAATGATTTTTGGAAGTCCTTTAGTTAGAGTGAACAGGTACAGAAGAAAACATGAGGATATCTGAATGCGTCAGACTCTTTGAGGAAAAGAAAACTTCTATTGTTCAATTACTGGGAACTATTTCAAGAAATTTGCAAGCATAGTCAGAGTTGGCATGATAGTCTTCTTAATCAGCCCAGCCCTCTTAGTCCATTAGCAGTCTTTCCCAATATTAAAATAAATGTCTTATTTATATGTAAAGGTAGGTAATGAGAAATTGAGATGAGACCTTAATCATGTAATATATTGTTAAAGTTCAAAGAGATTCCAAAAGGAAACATCTATAACTGGAGAGTTTTTTATAAGACCTTTAGCTGATGTGTATTTATATGTTGGGTTTATTTTGTAATTGTTTCAAGAGTACATTATGTATCAAAGTAGAGGACTCTGTATATGGTCCCATTTACCCTGGAGCTGGAGCAAGTGTTGGTATCCATCATCATTTTAGAGCACTTTGCAACGTAATAACCAGGTTTCCCATCCAAGAACTTTAATATTTAGAGTGATGTATTTGTGGGGTTGTTGGTGTTTGGCTTGGTTTGGTTTGGGATTTTTGCTTCTGTCATTTTAGAATAACAAAGTCATTCCACTGGATGCCAGCACCTTTTTCGCGGTCTTGGTTTTGCTTCCTCCTTGCTTAGTTGAACCAAAGGTATAGTTTGATGTAGTAACTCCCCCTGTTCAGTAGCTAATAGCTTACTATCTCTTATGGTTTAGGAAATTAGAAGGTTGTTAAAAATCACTGACCAACATTTTCCCTTTTTTTAGCAAGCAAGACTCCAGGATCCTTAATAACTTATCACTTGCTCATTTTTAAATGTTAATCCATAATCTGCTTTCTTTAAAGATGAGAAATGCTTATTTTACTGTCACTTTGGGGCAGTGGGGAAGCTGAACCATAATCAGATGTTCATTAGATATCTGTCTTCTCCAGAGGTTCTTTCATCTGCCAGCACACTTTACTCTCTCCTTCCCATATTTTGTTTAGGGAGACTCCTTTCTGCCGTTTAGCTTAGTCTTCTATTATCATTGCAGGAATCCCACAGATTGACATTAAAAGTGTTCCCAGTGCTTTTATATAAACGATAGAAGGACATATTAACTTCATCAAGGTCCCAGTTGAGAACTTGGATCTTGAAGAGTTATTTTTCTTTACACTGCTGTTGAATAACTCTGGTCTAATGACCTTTTTGAGAAAGCAATGCTAATGGTCACGAGGGTGACATAGGCACTCTCTCCTCCCTCCTGGAAACAACTCTGAGAACTGCAGGCTCAGGTGGGTTGGGGGTCAGCAATGGAATCTCCCTGCCGGGGGTTATTCGAGGCCCGACAGGCCAGAGGTGAGGTGGGCAGGTTGTGTTTGGGGACCCCTGGCCCTTGCCATGCTGCAGCCCTTGCAGCCCTTCTGTGTCTTGCGTATTCTTTCCACCCACCCTCTTGCTCTTACTTGTTCCCTTCTGTTCCCTGAAAAACATTTTCTTCTCAGGAAAGGATCTGACTTCGGTTCAGTTGATGCATATCAGTGTGAACTTAAGAGATGGTTTGATTTTTAGCTGCCTTTCTCATTATGAAGGAAGAGAAATGTCACTTTATAACAATTTCAGGTATTAACACAAAGAATAGGGGCTAATTCAGTGGAATAGAAAAATCTCCCTGCCCTCTGAAACCATGCTGTGGTGATAGCCATGCTCTTACATGAAAAATGCGTATTCAGGAAGAGGTAGAAGGAGAAATGTGGGGCCCACCACACTGCCCAGTATAATAGCAAATACAGGCAGTTATTTACTTGCCTTACTGTAAACGAAAACTCTGTGACTGTAGTATCAGGATTTTACTTTCCTCTGAGTTGATACTGAAGGCCAGAAAGAATAAGCTCTAGAGCAAAAATATCAGATAAAACGTGTTGCTCTGAATGGCTCCAGAATGTCCTGTTTCCACGGTAAGACCTGTTGCGATGTGTCTGACATTCAGCAGTAGCTGGTAGGTATTTTATCAATACTGTTATCTCAACCACTGTACTTTGGCACTCACCTTCCAGAAGAGAAAAGTTTCTGATTATTCTCTTAATTCCTAAAGGCTCCTAGCTTGTTTGAATTATATTCTATGAACAGAGACTTTCTCTTCGAATTATTTTCCTTGGCTGCTTTGAAGCATTTTGTTTTCGCCCACCAGTAGAACTAAAAAAGGTGGTAGTTGGCACGATGCAAAGGCAAGTATTTCTTAATTGGTGTCCCACAAGATGGGGTCAGCATAATCCTTATTAGTGTAAGTTTGTGGTTTGCTGCTACTACCGTTGTTGGAAGTCTGTTTAACTTTGATAAATAATGAGCTGGACAAGGATTCATATTTTTTTTTTACTTGTGTGGTATTACTTTTGGCAAAGGGAAACCAAGAAAGAGTAAGAAGCAATATGTATTCTAGAAGCCCTCTGTATAACAGTGGATAATTGGAAGTGACTCCAACATAAAATACTTTTGGAACAGTTTGGCAAACTATGACACACATAGTGGAAATGAAAAATGTCTTTAGACGTATGAATATAAACTAAGTTGAAATGCAGATCCCAAGGTGGTACAGACACCATTTAAAATGATAGGAACCAGTACATTTGGTTAGACCCTGGGGTGCGTGGTCAGCTGTGGTACAGTGAGAACAACACTGGATGTTGCTCCTGGTGATTTAGAGCTTAATGCCTTCGTGCCAGCATCTTTGTCTCTCAAGTGGGAACGGTGGGGTCTGACTGCCTGGACCACAGAGTTGTTGAGAGGCGGGTAAGTTTGGGAGAGCGTTTTGGAATAGCCACTCCAGAGTAAACTCAGGGTGGATTTCAGCTCTGCCCTTCAGAAAAGTGGCCCTGGATGGGAGCGTCTCCACTCTGCTGCTCCCTGGCTCTGTGGTTTTCTTCCCCTCTTGGGTGTCCATTTTCTCGTCGCTGAAGCAGACACGGACAGGACCTTCAGAGTCCGTGCCAGCGTCCAGACCCTGCAGGCGTTCCAGTGCTTTGGAAGCAGGCCCTGCCGTGAGTTCTGACAGACCTGCCTTTTTTCCTCGCCTGTTTAGATGGTGTCACTGTGGTGCTGATTGAGTTGCTCATGTTGTTCTAGCTGTGTCTCAAGAATCTGGAGTTTACTCTTGAAGTGTGCCTGTGTTGTGTGAGATCGAAAAAAACATAGTTCTGTTTTCCCTGGAAGGCTCGGGGTTTTGTCCCGTTTTGTCAGTATTATGTTGTATTCATAATTTTGCAGAGCGTACTGGGCATGTCCTAAGGTTAGAGGTTGTCAGGTTTGGGGGTTTTTCCTCCCCTCCTCAAGTTTTGTTTATTTATTTTACTTTAAACCAGAAGAAGTTTGCAAACATGAAATGGACAGCTTGACCCAAAGTTTGAGAACATGATCCGGTAGGCCATCTGTGCCTCTGGGCCACACACAAGGAGCCCCGTGTCAGTGGCTGCGGCACCTTCGGCACGCTCTGTAGCCTATACTGTTGATTGCCTTGGGCAAGTCCCCTAATCTCCCTGTGCTTCGCTTTTTCCCATCTGGAACTTGCTTGTCCCCAGGGGCTCGGCCAGGGCTGTGCTGGGACTGAGGAGGCACTGCCTTTTCTGGGGATGGAAGGAGAGGAATAGAAGGCCGGGTACTCCGGCTTTAACGGTCTCCGTGTTCTTTCCTTTTTCTCCTGCGTTCCCTACTTGTCAGCAGTAATCAGATTCTGCAACTAAAACCCATCCATCAGAATTACACGTTGGAAGTTCTTTTTACTCCATGTTGGCCAAAGGTCTGAATTTGAATAGTAAGTTAACTAATTGTGAAATGATAGATATAATCTTATTTATTCCATTCCTGTTCTTTCCCCAATTAGCCCTATAATAATCTATTATTTCACTATAATTGTACAGATAGTAATAAAGTTGTTCATATTTGGTTTGAGAAATTGTCTCCTTAAAGGATTTTATAGGTGAAAAACTAGAAAAGAACCATTGTATTGGCCCAGGAAGGCAGTGATCCATACCTTTTATTTCTGAAGCTGTTATTCTAAAACCATCCTATGAATGTTTAAGAAATATGACAATTTGGGGAAAATGATTTACATGTCAGACAAATCAGGACAATGGCATCATTTTTGAATAGGAATTTTCAAAATCAGTAGAGACAGGGCACTTCTTAAACTGGAGTTAAAAATCCTTTGGTTTTAAACAAGTAAATTTGAGACTGATTTAAAATTGGAATTGGATGGATCACATTTAAATTCTTTGAACATTGCTGACCACTTTCAGGTTTTTGAATATGAGTGTGTATGAGAGGCACGTAAGATTAGACTTTAAAGTAGATCTTAAGAAATGTTAAGTGATATCCGTGGAAATAACTAACAAATTGTCTATACAAAGTAAAACTGGGAAACTCTGGAGTTCTGATTCTAAAAACTCATCATAAGGTTGATTGTGGTGATTTATTTTGAAAGGTTCTTTATTGAAGACATTTCTCCTTTTTACCAAAAGACTAGATAGTCTGGGCTCTGCTGATTACTTTTTAAGAATGAAGTCTCCAGGATCCCGTCCTTATTTGTAGTGGGGTTTTGTCTGCCCTATCTCGATAGGATGTGCCGTGAGCACAGGCGTCCTCCCCGGTGCCGTGCCGTGGGGTTAAGTAGGCACCCGGTGTCCTCATGTCCGGTTGCCTTTGCTTTAAGAGTTAATGATGTCTGCAGGTGTGTTGGGATTAGCACTGTAAAGTTGTGTAAGGGCTTTTTCTTTCTTTTGATCTTCTGAAAGGGATGAAAGATAGCCATTAAACTCAAGGGATTAGGTCCCTTCCCTTTAAAGACTTTAGGTACCATAAATATTTCACTTCAGATGTAAGGTGAAGAATTGTATACATCTGAGGGAAAATGGGTGTTTTATATTACCAGTTGGAAATTATTCAGTCTCCACTTACAAATTAAATGATCTTTGTAGAGATATTTTCTCCCAACCTGTAGTAGACTGAGATTGGGGGGGAAGAAGGAGTGTATATCTCAGTTATTCTGACTGTTTTCCCTTCTCTTCTTACCTTTTTCTTTTTTATAAGTTAGTGTGTTGCCTCCATCGTGCCTCCCCCTTGCCCCTTCGGTTCTCCCCACTTTGTATGACTCTGCTGTAAGCTCAAAGACACTGGCCTCGAAAACTTGGAGAACACCTACCACACTCCCACGTTCAGTTTAAGTGTGTGGCCAGTTTTTTTAAAAAAGCCTTTTATTTTGTCCTTCCTCTTCCTTTAAACTGACACTACTCAGAAAAGGAAAGGGAGGTTGAGGTGCTGGCAACAGCATTAGACAGTCATGGGTACTCCCTGCTCAGAGCTGGTGGGAAACCGGGAGACAAGTCCTGCGTAGGGAAACATGGTTTCAGTCCCTTTCCACTGCCCTGTGCCCTGCTTTGTGCCCCGCTCTGCCGCCTTCGCTCCAGAACGGAACGCTGGGGATTTTTTGTCCTTTGTGTTTCTCCTAGGATGGACTGTTGCACCATGGGCTGGATTATTTTGTATGTATCTAATTGTGTTTGGAATTCGGGACTTAGGAAGGGGTAGGGTTTGGTAGTGCCAGCCCTAGGATCAGCCTGTTAAATGATTATACCTGTTCCGTTACCCATATTGCATAATTGGTCATTTAGAACAGATTTATGTATTTATTTATTTAAGAACAGACCTAAAGCCCACTCAGTTGGCCCAGTGGTCTCCTGTATCAATATGATTATGCATTTTGTATTTTGTCTCTGAATTNAAGAACAGACCTAAAGCCCAGTTGGCCCAGTGGTCTCCTGTATCAATATGATTATGCATTTTGTATTTTGTCTCTGAATTTAGGAGAGTGTGTATGGGTTATTTGTATTTAAGCTGACAGTGATGGTTTGTTTTTTTGCTGTGACAAATGAGATATGCACTCAGTCCTTTCTCAGAGTTCCTTGCCCCTTTTCATTTTGCTCTTACCTTTTTATTGGAGAAAATTGGGGTGATGAAGGCAGTTAACAGTATGTAGTTTTGAATCCTGAAGCATGTCTTCGTGATGTGAAGAGAGGGAAAAATAAATTTATGAGTAGATGGTTATTCGAGGCACCAGGTGAATTAGCTGAATATAGCCAGTGGCAGGGGGTTGAAGATTAAGGCATGAAGGTCCTCATGCTTGACAACCCTGTCCCGCGTTCGGATTAGGGGTCTGCTCAGTTACCGCCTTAAACCTGTACTTCCGATGCTTCATAAAATTACGGGAATGACTCGATGTGGAAAGCTTATCCAAACTTTGGGCCTATAATTCGACTCTAAAAGAAAGACAGGAGAAAAAGAAACTGTGAAAGGTGTTTGGCAACGAGCAAGAGCGGGAGCTCACAAACTCTTTGAAGGTCAATTAGCCAGAAAATGTGCTAAAGACTGGGTGCTGTGCTGTGTTACTGGCTGAGAATTACCCCCAAGGTCCTCAAAGTGGTCCTGCCGCTTGAGCACAGAGAGACAATTACAGACCTCGAGGAGATGCTACAAAAGCTTTAATTAAGGGACTTACTTACACCCCACTAAGTTTTGGAAATTAAATTCTTGCTTGTGCTTAACTGATGTTTCTTTTGTCTGGGCTTCCACATGGATTTCAGCACAAGAGCACTATTTTCCCTCGGGTCTGTTTTATGTTGGAGACCGTTTCGCTGTGATGGATACCAGCAAAGCGGAGCGCTTAATCCGTGTCAGAAACCAGGTGAAAGAGTGGCTGAGGGTCTTTGTGCCGCGGAGCATTTGGGGCACAGGTTGAAAATTGGAGTGTTTACAACAAACCAGGAACTCTGTTTGGGCTTAGACACCGGAAGAGTAGGCAACTGTATTTTTTAGAATTTGAGTTTTAGAATTCCTATTCATAGGCCCACATGGTTTTCCTTTGATTGGCAACTTTGTCTCTGGACCCAGCAGGCTGCTCTTTCTCCAGAGGCACCTGTTTGGTTTTTGTTAGGGGGTTAGAGTGGCCTTTGACTGCCATCCGGGTCCAGTTTTTCACAAGCCCAGACCCAGACCGCGGCTCTATTTGGATGTGACTTCTTCTGGAAAGACTGGTTTCAGTTGCACCCGGTCGCAGCTCTAGAGCATGAGGGTCCATCCCTCTGCCTGAGTTACTGGGCACAACGACCCTGCTGCTGATGGGAGACGCCCTTATCTTTGAACTCAAGCCGAATTGCTGCCTTAGCCAGTGCGTGCCCTTTGTTTTGGTAGCTCTGTTGGCTGCCTTCTTTGGAGTGGTTCCTCTCTGCTGCAACGCTTGCTTGCAACCACACAGTCTTACATTTTCTTTCAGGGTTTCTAGTCCACACCCATCAGTCAAGGGGTCCGTTTTTTAGGTTCTCTCTGTAGCCATTCAAGTCCCTTTTGTGTGGCTCGCAACTTGTGTATGTGAAGACCAAAATTGCAGCCTTGCTCTAACTGAATAGAAGAGGAAGCAAATCCTAAGGGCTTCCTATCATCACCTGACCTTGTGAGAAATGAAAAACGGCAAGAAAATGATCATGGTTGTCATAGGCTGAAGTGTATGGTTTTCAACAAAGTTTATACAGAAATCCATTAGTGAATGTCATTGTTATGGGGGGGGCGGTTAGCACTGGATGAGAGGCCAGAGGACCCCTCTGGTGTCTGCTCTGCTGGGAAGCAGCTCCTCTGCAGTGAAGACCCTCTGGCCCAGGGGTGATCTAGGGTGTGGCGCCCTGTGCGGGGCTGAGAGCTTTTGATATTTACATCAGTTAGAATACTCTCATACTTGAGTATGTTTTAAATAATGCTTAATATGAATTTCAGTATTCTTTGCTTTTCTTCGGAAAGAGGGAAAATTGTATTTAGTGATAGGAATGTTTTTGTTTGACTGAGTACCTGACTGGTTAATAAGCTAAAGCCAAGTGTGGTCCAGACTTCTGGAGAAAGGGGCAGAGATGGCATTATCATGCTTACTCACTGCAGAAGAATGTAACTGGATTTTGCTAAAAAGTGCTGATTCAAAAAGTTGTTTTATGAAGCAAAAATTCTAAGTTCTTATCTCTTAAGCTTTATTTTGCTAACATTGTTAGAACTAGCACATCTGGCTTAGATTCTAAAATAGTCTGGTTTTATGCTTCAGTTAAAATGAATCCAATCAAATTGGAATTTGTAGATAAAAAGGAAGGATTTTGATACACAGTGAGGATTCTTAAACATGGCAAGGTTACCACTGAAAGCCTTAAGCTTCCTTTCTGGATGGCCTTTGAAAATAAGCTGTTCCCCCCCACCCCCCACCGCCTCCCGCTTAGTTAGCATAGGGCGTTCAACTATAGTTCTGTAAAAAGGGGTGACACATGGTGGAATGAAGCTTCCCCGATTCTTGGTTACACTGCTCAGCATTAATGCTTTATACAGCCTTCACTTTTTGTCATTTGAAGATTTGGGTGGGGGAGAGGGGCATAGTTTTTTAATTGGTTTTTGTTTCGATAGTGTTAAAATAGGCCATCTGGGGACACCTGGGTGGCTGAGGTCATCATCCCAGGGTCCTGGGATCGAGTCCCATATCTGGCTCCCTGCTCAGAGGGGAGCCTGCTTCTCCCTCTGCCTGCCATTCTCCCTGCTTTTGCTCTCTCCCTCTGTCTCTGACAAATAAATAAAATCTTTTTTTTTTTTAAGATTTTATTTGTTTATTTGACAGAGAGAGATTACAAGTAGGCAGAGAGGCAGGCAGAGAGAGAGGAGGAAGCAGCCTCCTTGCTGAGCAGGAAGCCCCGACACGGGGTTCGGTCCCAGGACCCTGAGATCATGACCTGAGCCGAAGGCAGAGGCTTTAACTCACTGAGCCACCCAGGCGCCCCCAAAGAAATAAGATCTTAAAAAAAAAATAGACTATCCTTATTAGATTTAATGCTATTCATATCTCCCTGAGGCTCTACGTTATCAATCCAGTTTGGTTTCTGTGTTTTTTTGAGTCCCCTCTCTGCCTCTGTCCCCAAGTGTGGATTAATGTGCATACCCATATACTTCAAATGCAGGTGAGTGAAAGTCTTACTTTAATAAGACAGTGGAGCAGAATAGTTTGAGGGGTTGTGGGGAATAGGCCACCTTCTATTCCAGCCCAGGGTGCTTTGGGGGTTAAGAATGACAATTAAAAATGTTTTTCAGGAATATAAATACACATCCTCCTAGGCTGACTGCAGAGTTGGTGGAATCGCCCTGTGTCTTTATGGTGTGGCTGGTATTGACTTGTTAGCAGCATGCTGCCCCCTCCACCCCTCGATGCTGTATCTCTTCATCATGCTGACCTTGGAGCCATTAGCAGAGACTCAGCAGTTTATTCTTTCATAAATAATGCACTTACTCTGAAATGGCAGGCTGCAGGCTTGTGGCCCAGCCCTGCTGGGTATTTTATAGTTCATGCCAGTAAACGTTTTGGTTGAATCGGTCAGGAGCTATGGGCCTGATCCCTTTTCAAGTTGGTGGTAAGTGAAATGAGTCAGCTTTTTTTTTTTTTTTTTTTTTTTTTTTACATCTTGAGTAGGGAATGAGCATTGATGAACTCTTGCAGCCCTTGTCAGTTAGGGAGTATGGAGTATGGAGTGGGTGTGGAGATTTGCTTGTTTTTAGCTGTTTGAACCTCCAATAACTGTTCCTCGTTCGGTGCACCTTAGCTCTGCGCATTGATACCCAGGAGTACTTTCTGCCTGTCTTGAAGTAATTCAGGGCTCACCCCAGACAGGGTTGGTGCTCGCCTTTGCTGTGGTTTTACAGAAGGTGCTCTAAAACTACTGAGAAAGTTCTTTCTCCAACAGGAGTGTGGGTTGCATTCTGGTAGCAAAGTCTGAGCCTGCCAGTGGCCACCGTGCAGCTTGTTTCTCTGTGTAAATAAGGGACAAAAGTGAGTTTTGAATAGTAAGTGAATTCAGGGTGGACTTTTTATCCAGCAGGTAGCACTATGGAAAAACCTGTTTCAAAACCGGTTCTTCCCATGCAGTGTCATCAGTTTTAAATTTCCTTTCTCGCCTTTGTCCTTCCTCTCTGCGGAGCTCCCCGAGCTCCCCGAGGACTCCCCGGCTGTGCTCCTCCCGCCTCTTCTTGATCCTGCTGCCTGGAGTCCCGTGATTAAAACCAACCAACAGATGAAAAAACCCCACAAAAACAAAAACCCATGCAGGGCCCTGACTCTCATATTTGCCCTTAACCTTTTCCTTGTAAGAGTTTCTTGTTGTAATACCAAATATTTCAAGATCAGAAAGCGTGAGGACAGCACTTGCATTTCCTAGCCAGTGGTTTCAAGAACTTACTTTTCTAGCAGCATAATGCGCCTTAGGTGTTAAACGTCTGTTGATGCTTTTGCCAAGAGAAATGTTGACTTCTCTCTTTTTCAGGCCCTGCTTTCTTCCCTGGGAGATGCGCAGAGATCTTTGCCAGGGGTCAGAGCATCGGGAAGCTTGGGGTCCTTCATCCTGACGTCATCACCAAATTTGAGCTGACCATGCCCTGCTCCTCCCTGGAAATCAATATCGAGCCCTTTTTGTGAAGTTGGGTCTCCGCTGTGTGACTCTCTCCCTGAGTGTCCCCTTCTCCTTCCCTGGAGTCCTGTAGCCAGCCCCACAGGGACCATCCACTTACGCTTTAATAAAGTAGAGGGCCGATTCTGGCTCCGTGGGTAAATGGCGCCGGCTCCCTGCGTTAGGCCACCTTGTGCGAACAAGGTGTCTGTGAAGCTACATGGTTAGGAAGAGCCCAGAGGAGCACAGGATCGGAGGCTTACCGATGAAACGGGGTAGTGGATTCGGACGCAGGGTGCACGAGCAGGAGAGGTTGGAAGATTTCCAGTCAGTGCTCACATTTGACATGCGTTCAGCGTTGGGAAACAGTATTTTTAGGAGACCGCTAGGAAGTAGTGACAGCCCAGCAGTTACTGTCTGCTGCCTTTGAAGTCATTTTAAAGTGAAAGAAAAATCTGTCACAAGTATTTGAACTATTTGAAGGTGAGGAGGTGTTTTCACTCCCTGACATCCTGAGACAGAGTACCTGCCACACAGCTGTGTTCTGCCGGCCAGGTTAAACATGGTGATAGTAATGCAGCAGGAACATCGGGAAATGGTGAAAACATTTTTGCCCTAGGCCATACATTTTAAAGTAGTCAGTATTCTAAAATCATGGTTTTATTTAAATATTTAATTGAGCAACTAGGTTCTGTCTTATAGGGAAGTATTGGCTCTCCTCCGAAGCTAAGTTTCCGTCAGTCCTCCTTGTCTTGCCTCCTAATTTACTTTTATACTTTGATCTAGATTCCTCTAGTACATACTGATAGTGAAAAAAGCTAGGTCTAATGTTTGAGATAAGTTCTCAGTTACAGTTAAGATGACGTGCAACACAAAATGTAAAACCTTAAAATCCAGTGGAAATAGCTAACAAAGTGAGAAAGGATTTTGTCTGTGGAGCTTTGCAGAGCCTACTATGAGGAAACCCCACCCCGTTACTGCCTGGAATCAGGGCAGCACCGTTCAACCTAGCAAGATCTGTGAACAGACAGTCCTCTGTTCCTTTCCCATTCTGTTGTAGGCAGATCCTAATAGCGTTTACATGAAGTGAGAGATGCTCACAAAAAAAATGTCAAATGGTTTGTACCCAGCATACTTAAAGATTTGAACGGATATTTCCTCAACGAAGATACAGGAAATAGGCATTTGAATAAGATGCTCACCGTCATTTATCAGGGACATGCAGATAGAAACCACAAAACAAATTGAAAGGCTTAACATTTGAGAGACTGGTTCATACCAAGTATTGGTGAGACCAGGGCTGTGGGACCTCCATGCCCTGCTGGTGGGAACAGAGGAAACTTATTTGTAGTAGCTACCACCCAAATGTTCATCAGCAGCTGAGTGGATAAATCTAGTACTTCTGTATTATGAGTATTTCTCGGTAATAAAAAGGAACTACTGCGTGCCTGGGTGGCTCAGTCAGTTAAGCATCCGACTCTTGATTTTGGTTCAGATCATGACCTTAGGGTCATGAGGTTAAGCCCCGTGTCAGGTTCTGTGCTGGGCATAGAGCCTGCTTGAGATTCTCTCCTCCCCCTCCACCCCTGAAAAAAAGGGAGGGTGGATGAACTACTGAAGAATAGGAATGAATCCCAAAGCATGCTCAGCAAAAAGAAACTAGACCCGACACTGATGCCACACTACGAGAATCTAGAAAAGTCTGATGCAGTTTGGTTGGTTGGGGCTCATGGAAGGGAAGGGACTGCAAAGGGTAAAGAGGAAGCCCTTGGGGATAATGGAAGGAAGCTATTCCCTAATAATTTTACACAACAGATATATGCATAGGGTAAAAGGATGAATTTTAGAATTGGTATGTATGCTCAAAGTGGCTTACTGGTCCACTATTTTTTTTAAAGATTTTATTTATTCATTTGACACAGAGAGAGATTACAAGTAGGCAGAGAGGCAGGCAGAGAGAGAGGAGAGAGGAGGAAGCAGGCTCCCTGCTGAGCAGAGAGCCCGATGTGGGCCTCGATCCCAGGACCCTGGGATCATGACCTGAGCCGAAGGCAGCGGCTTTAACCCACTGAGCCACCCAGGCGCCCACTGGTCCACTATTCTTAAGGAGATAGTCTCCCCTGGTTTCAGGTTCACTGTGGTCAAAGTCCTGGTTTGTGGGCCCCTCGATCGCTGTTGTTGAAGTGAGTGGAGCCATTTGTTCTGTTAGCAGCGAGCCACCTGGGTGTATTTTGGTTGGTTAGAAACTACTTGTAATGCAAACCCACTGATCCCCCTGCTTGTTGATCCCAGCATGGAAGGGGAAAGATCAACTCCATCCATCATGGGGAAGTTTCTGCCCTCTGAAGCAGGAAACCCTAAGAAGAAACAACATCAGGTCAGTGGGAAGAAAGGAACCTCCAGTTTGGGCCTGAGGCTCCACAGGCAGATCAGGTTACACCTGTCCCGGGGGGGGCATTTGGACTGGAGCCGGGGTAGTCCATGGGCACTGCCAAAACCTTTGCTGGAGAAGACATACGCCTTCTTAGGAAAAACTGGGAGCCCGAGTATCAAGCGGGAGATTAGACAGAACTGGTTTCTTGTGCTAGCTTACAGATAACTCCCACTGAAGCCTGATATTCCTGCACTGCTGTTCAGTTTACAAAGTATTTTCACATGTGATCTTGTTTCAACCTGAAATTTTGTTTTTAACAATCAGAGGAGGTAGTCAGAAATAGGAATGCTCACTGATTTATGAGATGAGAACATTCAGCCCTCAGAGAGATTGATGATGTGCCCAATAGTCCCATGGGGAATAATTGGGTTTGTGACAAGGAGTGACTCGGATTCCATAGGTTACTCAATGTTTTGTCTCCTATACCTACTTTCTCCAAATGTTGAAATTTAAGTTTTCTTATATAAAAAATACTGAAAAACACCAAAAGTTAAAAATCTTAACTACTTTAGGAAATTGTACAAAATAAAACCTTCCCAAGCTAATCTACCCTTTTTCCCCTAATCTATTGAAGTAACTAGCCCCTGTTAATAATTTAGCTTGTGCCCTTTCTGACAATTTTCTTAGTTTAGACTGGTACCCCCGCCCCTGACACACACAGGCTCTCGGTTTTTGGGTCATACTCTACTCACTGATTTGCAACACGTTTTCATTTCTTTTTTACATAGTACATCTCATGACATTTCACTTAACATGTCCCATTTTTCTAGGTCAGTACCAATAGATCTAGCTCCTCCTTTTAAACGACGCAATACTGTATGGCTGTCCATAATTTGTTCAGCTTTTCTTCTGTTGACATTCTGTTGTTTCCAGCTCTGCAATTATAGTGACCAATGGACAGCCATGTGCCTACCCCTAAACTAGCACTAGCTTGGAGGCCACGAACACCCAGGCCTGCTGGCTACGTAAACCTTCACTTCTGGTGTTTGACACATTCTGAGAGGCGTGGGGCTACTTAGATGTGACTTCTGCACTCAAGCAGGGTCTTATCCCAGCGGGTCAGAGTCTTAGGTATGGCGGTTGCTCAATTACTATTACCTTTTAAACAGGAGTAGCCTAACTAGGAACCAGCTAGCCCAGCTGCCCTTCTTGCCCTCAGCAGTTAAGGAGCTCATCAGGTTGGTAAAGGAGCACTGCTTACGATCTTGTGTCTCAGTCTCAGCTTCTATCCATGCTTGATGTTTTCTGTAAATATCACAAACCCCAATGCTTGGGTCTTGAGTTGGCTCTTTGGTCCATTTTATCCAAAATGGGCAGGCAGATGGCCTTTAAGGGATACAAGTGCCCTCAGTGAAATATGCCCTCCACACGACAAAAGCATTGGACACATCTGCTATCTTCCAGGTTGTGGTTTATTATAAGGAGCTTGGAAAACATTACTTAAAAAAAAAAAAGGTAGAGGCTGGCATAGGTACTGAAATTTGATGGGGCAGTAGAGCTCTGGGACAATTGGCAAGCAGCTCCCTAAGGCCCCTGAGCAAAGTCAGCATGAGGAAATCGCCCTCCTTGGATAAAGGTGGAGGACCCAGACAGGCAATCCTGGACAAGTAAGTGGGGCCACAAGAAGGACAGCGCAGACCCAGAGTGATTTTAGTTTCCACCACTGCCTGCTTTGTTGTCAAGTACTGTACTCTCCTTTGACTTTCTAGTAAACAGAAAAGGATGACTGGAGACATTGCAGCTCCACTGGGGGTTGAACAAATATCTCCAGCAATGGGTTCAGTTGAATTATGTTTGGCTAAAGCCCTGTATGAATTTTCTCCTCCACGTGACGGATGCAGCATGCTAAGAAGATGCTCAAGTTCTCCGTTCAAGTTTTACACTCATCCATAAGGTTTGGCCTTGATGGTCTCTATTTAAGAAACAGGAGTTGATTGTACATTAGAAAACATTTCAAACTGCCCACCCCCCTGCCCTTTTTGTAGGAGGCACTTGCAAGAGATAACTGCTACAGTGTCCAGATTATAGGACTTACCAGCCATACAGAGCAAACCTGTCCTTAAGACAGGAAAGTGAATATATTGAGGAAAGGCACTTGTTTGATACCAAACCTGATATCAAAAGAAATTTCCTGCATTCCACAAGGCACAACTTTTTGTCATGAGGCATGAAAATATGTCTTAGAAAATCCTACCTGCTTCGGGCCAGCTGGAAAGCAGTCGTAAAGGGTGCAAACGTGGTAAACACCCCCATGGGTGCTGGATTCATAGAGCAGAAGGCCAACCAGAGATGGATGGGAGTAGACATTGCTCAGCGGTGCTTTGCAGAACATTTAAACAGGGAAAGTTTGTGTGGGCCCCCAAGGCGGATGAAGCAAGTTCAGCCAGATGGAAAGGCACCCTGTGAAAAGATGCCTTCGGGAATTCACTGGACCTAATCTAGATGTCTGCAAAGGCCCCTGAGTCTCCAGGTGAGTACCAGTCACTCTGCGCAGGTGAGGGCATCGTCTGTTACGGAGGAGACTGCCTCTAGCCATTCACAGAGACCTGGAGGAACCACTCTCGGAGCTCACTGCGGCCAGCCACAGCTAGAAAACCTCGGAATCACAAGGCAATGGGGAGAAGCCCGGAAGGATTTTTGCCTCAGTAGCGGGGAAAACCAACTCTAGACCAACCGCCACTCCAGTTCCACCTCATAAAACCTTAAAAACAAGACCCAAAGAAACTGCAAGGAATGAAGTGCATCCCAGAACAAAGCTTAAGAATATTTATAGTATCACTAAATAGCCACCACCCAACAATGTAAAATTCACAGTATTTGGCGTCCAGTAAAAAATTGCCAGGCAAGCCGAGAAGCTGGGAAATACAACCAATAATGAGGAAGGGGGGGAAATGAATCAGAAACTGACAATAGGGCAGAGATGATTGAATTAATAGGGAGGACATTCTTTTTTATTTTTAAGATTTTATTTACATATTTGACAGAGCGAGAGAGAGAGAGAGAGAGAGGGAACACAAGCAGGGGGAGTGGGAGAGGGAGAAGCAGGCTTCCCTCTGAGCAGGGAGCCCGATGCAGGGCTCGATCCCAGGACCCTGGGAGCTTAATGACTGAGCCACCCAGGTGCCCCAAGGGAGGATAGTATTCTAACTGTATTCCATCTGTTCAAGATGCTAGAGGAAAGACGACCATGTCGATAGACAGAAGATGCGTATTTTCACCTTCTAGAGACAAAAACTAAGAGATGAAGGAATAAATTTAAAAAAATATACCAATACCTATGCAATAACAGCAGAATCGACCTCATGAAAAATTGACATTGTGCTATGGTTTTCCACCCACCACAAAAAGAGCTTTCCAGCCAAGTATTCTTACCGGCTCCTGATTACGATGGCTCGCGAGGCCTGTTCAGTGTGCCCCGTGCATCCTTCGCCCCCCTCTCAGCACCGCTCCGCGGGTTCCCACGTGACCGAGACGCTACAGACCCGAAGCCCAGGAGGCCTCAGCCCCTTCGGGTCACAGATGCAGATCCAGGGCCTGAGGGCGGTGGCCACCCTGTCCTGGCCTCAGCCATTTGAGGCCGGCTTTGTCAGGAGGCGCGGGCATTCTCTGAACACCTCCCCTGGGGAAGAATCGGCTTGTGCTCCCGGCAAGAGGACCCCACTGTCCTAGCAGGGAAGAGCAAGGGCAGCAGATGTGCCGAGTGTGTGCATTAAAGGAGCGTCACAGCCGGATGCAAGCAGCACAGCATCCTTGCTTTTCTTATTTGTTTTTGCATGCCATATAGACAGGCGTGGAAAAGGAAAAAGGATTTTTGGCCTCATAGAGCTCCCTTGTCTCATGTGGCTACGGTTTTAAGAATGTAACATTCTATTCATGGTCCACATTCGACTCTTATTCTTCATAGGCGTCCTGTAAATAGTCAAGTCTGTACTACAGGTGTGCTCCACTTTAGGGAAACAATGGACACATGGTGTACCCCAAGTGATCCATTGAAAAGCCTTATGTTTACAGAAATGAAGAATCGCCATATGATTAAAAATGCCATTTATAAACAGCAAACCCCTGGGTGCACTTAAAATTCAAGTAAAAAAAAAAACTTTTAGGAAAACATCTATCCTCTAAAACTGGATACATCTACGCCACTTGGTTCTGGTTAGCCTCTTGTTAGAGCACCGGGGCTTTATTCCCCGATAGTAGAGGGAAGGGGGTGAGTGAGCACAAGTACAGGTCTCGAAGAGCCAGGATCAAGGTCAAATACTTTTACATCAAGTTCCACCGGAGAAGTTCAGGGAACCGAACCAAGAGAAGAGGGGAAATGGGCGCCAAGGACACAGATGGAGTTCCTAGCAGCTGTCGCCTCTGCTGAATGCCGCACAAGAGGCCCCGGGAATGAAGCTCTGCCTGGGGTCCAAGATGGCGGAAGGGGAAGGTGCCCACTGCAGACTCCTTAATATTTGAATAAGAAATGATGGAGGAGACTAGGAAATCACCTCTGGGTGTCACCTCTTCTGGAATGGGCCCATGTGGACATAACAAAATGGACCAAGGGGCTTTCTCACCCTTCCTTCTTGCTCTTGTGATTGGGTTCTGCTGGGTCAAAGCCCCTTGCTCATCTTTTGTTCCCGTACTACACACCGTCGCCAACCTGGGTTTAGTTTGGATTCTCCTTCTAAGAGCTGCAGGTGGTTGGGGGAAATGTCTCTGGCCAGCTGTGCCTCACCATGGAGGATCCTCTCCTACCTCTTCTCATCACATCCCTGTGCAAACCCCATCTGTTCTGTAAGCCTGGCTCACGTACTGCTTCTCCCCAGAGCCTTCCTTGAGTTGCTGCGAGCCTCAGGCAGGGATTAATCTCCCCCTCCTCCCCTCTTCTCCGTTTCCTTGAGCCAGAGTCTCCTGTCTTCTGGGAGAACTACGCAGGGCAGAACCATCCAACGTCACATGTCCATGGTACCAGGCAGAGCAGGTATTAAAAACACAAATAGGGTCCTAGCCTTGCCGACGAGCGTCAGCTCTCTGTACCACTTCAAATAGCACATTTGGGATGCTTAGAGACAGAGCCTATCATTGTAACCATGTGAGTATGAAATCAGGTCACGATTGTTTTTAGTATCAAGGAGTTAGAGGAGGCGCTCGTTCCACTTCCTGTTCAGCACATCGACGGTGGCCGTGACACTCGCCAACACCTGCATGCAACTGTAGGTAGTAGGACGGCGACAGCGAGTTAGAGAGCCTGCTGTTTCTTTTTGCCACGTCTTTTCAACTCAGGTTCACTGAACCCTGAAAAGTCCGGGCCGGGGGAATCCAAGGGAGCCCAACACTGGCCTTTGAAACGTTTAGTAAGAAGTCATAATCAAACACAAAATGATTTTATTTTAAAAAGAATAAATTTACATACAGTACATAAGCAAGACAGCTGAAAGTTTCCAAAATAGAAACCCAGAGCATATGGCCCCCAAACACATGCTTTGATTACACCCGGGAAGCAGGAGTTGCCTACGTGGGGAGAAAAATCCCATGTTACAGTGCGACCCTCAGGCATGTCGTAGAGTGATTTTGGCCACCGCCATTTAAGGGCTTTTAGTTCAGGGTCTCTCTGTGTCTCCTTCTGCACACTCTGTTGTGACGCAGGCCTGAGCAAAAGCAGCATGGAGCACCAGCTGGTTGGAAGGACGGTGTCGGAGGGCCTGGCCCAGAGTGGGAGGGGGCGGGGGGCAGGCACGTGAGGACGAGGGCATGTTCTCCTGGGCTCCCGGAGGCGCCAGTCGTCCTGAGGGCTTTGGGGTCACGGCTTCCAAATGCAGGGTTGGCCAGACCCCAGGTCCTAAGCTTATCTTGGACACCTCATGGTGAGCTTGCCTTTTACAATTCTTAATCTCCAAGTCTCTTGGTGGAGAGGGGCTCTGGACCACGGCGGAGGCTCTACCGGCAGGGGGCAGTCTTTCCCCAGAGAGAAAATCCAAATCGCCAAGGAGCCAGTAGGCCTGCTCTTTAAGGGACAGGGGTGAGGTGTGCGGGGCGGGGAAGGCGGGTCTGGGAGGGTAGGAGAAGTGCCTGAGGAGGGCTGGTGAGCAACAGTAGGAAGTAGGTAGTGACTTTTCCAATCTGTTTCTGCAGAGCAGTAGAGCTCAAAAACTGAAATGGTCTTCACCAATATACACTGTTTTAATGTTCCAGTTGCAAAACGAGATACTTTAAAAAAGTGGCCAACCTTGACAAGCCCTTGGGTCATTCTTTAAGATCCTATCATCCTCCGTCCAATCATGTAAATACAGCCTTTAAATACATTAACATAGTGGACTGCTGTCCTGTTGTTGGGACTTAAAAGGACACTAAAAATTACACACACACGTGAATGAACTGCCAACACCCACTGCTGTGACAATCACAGCCCCTCCTCTCAAAAGTTGCAAGAGGAAAACCCCGATCCTTTTGCTAATTAGCTTCAGAAAAATCAACTAAAATCATTTTTAGTTGCTGTAGGGATGTGCCTCGTCCGCCACCGGGCAGGGGTGCCTATAAGTTGGGGCTCCCCCCCCCTCCATCCTGGTGCCACAAATACTAGGCAGAGTTTGTTGTAAGAACAGTCAAACAAACGGCAGGGCCTTTTGATTCCTGCCTTCTAACTATGAAAAATGTCAGAAGAATTCGAAGGAAGAGCAGAATGGTTTCCTCAGCATTGTTCTCAATAGACTGGAGCACTGAGCCAAACAGCAAAGGGCATCCCGACAGAAAGGTCAGGGGCCGTATTTGAAATCAGGACCAATGGGGTTTTCGGTTCTCATGGGGGAGGCAGAGGGAAGAGGCTAACCCTGAAGCGTGTGCCTGGAAACAATGTACCGGGGTTCAAGTCACTGGTTTCGGTGGTCCGGGTTCCACACTGCAGAAGAGACTTCCTAACTACGCATTTCTGCTAACTTTTCAGAAGACCGTTGAGGCATGTTCCTTATCCTTCAGAGCTGAAGATGTGCCCTCAGAGGGGTGCTCCCCTAACACGGCCTTCCTACACCCAAGGAGGACACACGCAGGCTGAAAGGCTGTGTTGGGTTTGGTCAGCATGTCTTTCCAAGAGAGGCTGACCCTGTTCTTGCATTAATTAGCCTTAAAACTGCCACGAGATAAGAGGTGGGGAAGTGGAAAGGGAGCTCCCGATTCCGTTTAGTAGGTGAGAAGCTGGGTTTACAGACAGTAATAGAAATGGAGGAGCAACATCCTGGAGGCCTCTCCCCTCCTTGTCAGGGCCCGGGGAGGATCAGTTCATCGGGTGTAGTGAGCCACCCTTACAGGCAGATGACAGCGCCTCCCTAGTTTGTAGGGAAGCATGAAACACCCAAAGATGGGCCGAGGGCTGTCCCAGGTCGCGGTGAAGCAGGAGAGAGCAGGACACGCTGGGAAGCCCCGACGAAGTGGGGGCAGCCAGGGGGTTCCATGGATCAGCCGAGCGTGGAGGCGCGACCTGGATTTCCGCAAGATGCATGGACACGGGCCAGTGGACGCCCCCAGAGAGCGGGACTCCGGAGGGAAACAGGCTCCTGTCCACGATCTCTTGGGGGCGCCCCCGTCTCTTACAGCCCCATGGTGGGGTCCCCAGTGCTCTTGCCACCCAAGGGGGCACAGTCTAGTGTGATCATAACAAGAATGTCACCCTGTCCAAGGACTGCAGTTCTACACGACACCACCCTTTCTCCGGACCCATGTTCCAAGTTTGGACGTGAGGCTCTGGGATGGACAAGGTCATAATGGAAGAGAGACGCCTGACCTCCAGCCTCTCGGATCACGCTGTCTCTTCTGGATCCCCCACACCAGGCCCCAGCTCCTGCCAGCCCCCGACAAGGTCCAAAGTCTGCATAATAGTCGGGGGGGGGACCCTCAAAGGACAGACGGTAGGTGTAGCCTGGCTTCCCCTGCAGCCGGATGCCTACAGACGGACGATCCCTGGGAGCCGGCATTTCCTCTCACACAGCAGCAACATTGACCTCAGCGACCAGCAACACGGACATGTGACTTAGGGATTTTTGTTTTAAAGAAAAATGTGTTGTCGAAACTTGCCCACCCCGCCCCTTTCCTGTTCGGGCTCCCTTGTCCAGGGGGCTCCCTCCCAGCTCTCTGAGGTTCAGAGCAATCCCAAAAACCTGTGCAGCATGGGCACAAAGGTCGTAGCACAGAGGCCCACAGACGTGTAGGTGATGAACTTGTATGGCACTTCGATCTCTAGTCTCCGCCGGGCCTCCTTGTTCCTGGTGACCACCCTGAAGCAGGAGTACAGCAGCCGCAGGGACAGCTTCTGAACCAGCTGGCGCACTAGAAGGATCAGCACGATCCCCACGGCAAACTTGGTCAGCCCCAGGACCAGCAGGTCGGGGGTGAGCGCCGGGATGCTCTGAATGACAGGCCGAGCCTCGGCGGGCGCGGACGCGAGCTGGAAGAAGTGGTTGATCCAGAAGCCGAGGGTCACCCCTGCCCCTGCGGCCAGAATGGTGGTGGTGTCCGCTCTGGTCGGGCTGTAGCAGTCAGACGCCGGGTAGTTGTAACACAGCACGAAGGGCACCACGATGGCGCACACGGGGAAGAGGGGGCTGGCCGAGTCCAGGCGGTCGATAAGGGTCCAGGCAGGGTAGGTGACGATGATGAGGACCGCGGTGACCAGGACGCCACCCAGCACATCCTGTGGGAAGGAGAGAAAAGAAGGGTGTAAGCCGGTGAGTGCCTCCCCGAGTTCGGGCATAACTGTGAGTCAAGTTCGGCCGCTTTGACATCGAAAGTACACTTTTGGCATCGCTTTATTTGGCACTGCTTTAAAAGGTGTAGAGCTGCAGAGATTTGAGAATGGGAAAAACAATCGTGCTATTCACGTTGTGCACTTTCCAGTTTTTCCGTCCTACGGAATAAGTGGTCCATGTTTTCGCAACGTGCAGCTCTGATCCCATTTTTCCTCCATCCTCTATCGTTTTGATTTAATATTAGATCGCAAGTATTGTCATAATCTTTGCAGAGGTGGCGTCGTCCTTTCTCGGCAGGTCAGGGGTGCGGGCTGGCGGGGGTGGAAGTTAGCTGCTGGGGGCGCCCCGTGGACACCACCAGCTGCTGCTGAGCCTTCTACGGTGCATTTGTGTGGAGTGGTTTGAGAAGACGTTCTGGATGGTGCTGAGCCCCACCTGTCTTGGCTCCATCTCCAGAGACAGTATTTCAAACAGCACAGGCCATTCCAGCGAATGGACGTACCAGCTTGTCTTCATCAATCCTTCTTGAGGACATTTTAGATTGTGGTCTTCTTTCTTTCTTCTATTCCTCCCTTACTCCTCCCCGTGCCCTCTGCCCCACTCTCTGTCCCGCCTTTCTTTCCTTAAATGCCTATTTAAAATATCTTTAGGGGCGCCTGGGTGGCTCAGTCCATTAAGCTGCTGCCTTCGGCCAAGGTCATGATCCCAAGGTCCTGGAATCGAGCTCCGAATGGGGCTCCCTGCTTAGTGGGGAGCCTTCTTCTCCCTCTCCTCCTGGTTTGTGCTTTCTGCCACTCTGTCTCAATCTTTCAAATAAATAAATAAAAATCTTTAAAAAAATTAAAAGCTGGTTGACTTTTTTTTTTTTTTTTTACTAAATACCATTGTTGGGCGTCTGCTGCTGTGTATCAAGCAGAGATCTGGATGCTTACATGCCCCCATCGTCCCCCTCCTTCCAGCCACCCTCCCACATAGTGTGCTGGGAATGCACCCCTCACCTACAGGCTTGAACTAACCCAGAAGTCTGAAAACATTCTGTGGATGAAACAGCAGAAGGAAAAGGGAACTCTTGTCCATGCAGCCGTGTGAATGCAAAATGGCACAACCCTCGTGGGGAGGAAATTTTTGATTTAACCTCTGACCCACAGTCTCGCTCTGGGACTTGACCGTAGAGATATACCTGCCCGTCTCTGAAATGAGGTGTGTATTTATAAGTGGTCCATTGTGGTAGTGTTTGTGCTAACAGGAGACGAGAAAAATGCCAAGTTCCACCGATGGGGACTGGTTAGATCTAACCATAGTGTAGTCACACAGTGGAATGTATTTTGCAGCCATGAAATGGATGATGAGGTTTCATTTGGGACATGGGATTTTTTTTAAAGATGTATTTATTTTAGAGAGAGAGCGAGAGCGAGAGCATGAGCATGTGCAGGAGGGGCAGAGGGAGAGAGAATCTCAAGCAAAGTCCACACTGAGGACAGAGCCTGACGTGGGATTTCATCTCACAGCCCTGGGATCAGAACCTGAGCTGAAAGCCGGAGTCATACGCTCAACCACCTGCTCCCCCCAGGAGCCCCTCTGACGTGGGATTTTTAAAAGCACAGTGCAGAACATGATGTGTGTGTACGCTACCACTTCCATTTGTTAAAAGATAGGAGAAAACACAGATCCATTCTTACTTGGATACACCAAGAGGGTCGCTTGACTGGCAGGGGACACAGTGGTGAGGAGACTTTTCACAGGATACCCTTGTGTGCATTTGGAACTTTATGATCACGTAAACATATTGCCTCCTTAAAAAATTGTAAGTGAAATAATTCAGTCTCCCCGCTTCCAGCAGGCTCTGCCTTAAATTCCCATAGGAAGTGGGGACCCCAGGTGAGCCCAGCTGTGTCCTCCACGGAGGACTTGGCATATCTGGTGAACCGGTGGGGGGCAATGGCCCGCCAAAACGTCACCCGCTGAGGACCGAGTACTTTTTGTGTTTCAGAGGAACATATGTTTTGAGGGAAGGAGGACACCCAGGTACAATGAACTCACTGAACTCAACACCCCAAACAAGCCTTTACTTTCAGTGGCGAGAGAAGATTCTACCACTCAGATGGTCTCCTGGTAGCCCCACTGATGTCCCATCTGAGTTCTGAAAAAGTCAGAGGGTGCCTGGGTGGCTCAGTGGGTTAAAGCCTCTGCTTTAGGTCATGATCTCAGCGTCTGGGATCGAGGCCCACATCGGGCTCTCTGCTCAGCAGGGAGCCTGCTTCCTCCTCTGCCTGCCTCTCTGCCTACTTGTAATCTCTCTCTCTGTGTCAAATAAATAAATAAAATCTTTAAAAAAAAAAAAAGAAAAGAAAAAGTCAGAGAGGACAAGAGTCATTTTGCCTAATTTATAAAACCGAAGAAGGCTGTTTTAAGACCCCTCGGGCCGAGGGCTCTCCAAAGGGCAGAATTCATCCGTGGGCACTGGATGATAGCCCCTGGCAGGACGTGGTTCACGACGGCCCCTGAATCCATCGTGGGCATGGACCTGCTGGGCCTGGAGGGGCAGCGGACGAGATGCTGGTGACCGGCAGACCAGCAGGGAAGGGGGCTGACGGGGCAGGCCCAGGGTGCTCAGAGCAACAGGTGCCTCTCCTAGACCCGCCTCTGGGGCAGTTACTGCCAGGATCAGGGAGCCCCTGGGCCCCGGAGGCAGGGGGCAAGACCCAGGCGCCGGAGCTCACAGCCTGGCCAGAGAGCAAGGACTGCCACCAAGCCGTCCTGACACCACCCTGTCTGACAGCAAGGAGGCGCGGGGGGCTCAGGGCTGTTGAGGAGAACCTGCGGGCTCTCTTTGAAACTCCAGAAATACTTCGTGGGGGGCACTTCGGTTAGGGGTGGGGACAAAATGCAGTTTTGCCAGGCGATGGAGGTGTGATCTTGCAGGTGTTCAGGGAAATTCCGTGTGATCCATCTTGCTGCTGGGGGCACCCCTGTCTCCCTGGCCACGGAAGCTCAGAGTCCTGCTGGCTGTACCCAACGGTTCCCGGCTCTCGCTGCACATCCCCTCTCCCCACCCCCAACACTATATTCCAGAGACGCCTCCTTCGGCATAATTCCCTGCTCCTGCTATTGTCACCCAGAGTCTGAACCTTCATTTCGCCTCCTGCCTGCCACTCTCCCGCCCCCAGACCTTCACTGACTGTCCCGATGGCTGTTTCAGTAGCAAACGTTTTCTGATTTTTCCCTTGCATTGCTATCGCCGAGGAGGACTGTAAAAGTGCAGATTTCAGGGGACTGAAGTGGGTCCAGGAGTCTGCATTTAATACCTAACCTAACGCTGAGGTAGCAAGCCCAGATAAAATCCCCGAGAAATACTAGCTTACGGATTGAGAGAGTCCAGCATGATATGGGTTTGATTAGTCTATCATTCTAGGGCTTTCGCTCACTGCTTTCCCATTTGAACTTTTCCGCTGCACTCGGATAGGGCTGCTTGCGTTCCCCAAACATGCCTGGTACAATTCAATCACCCTAGGTTTGCATTCCTTTTATGTCCCATACACTTTAACCATCTCTATCAAGATTGTATCAGTGCATCTAAGGCTTGGCTCAAAAGCTATTTCCTTTCCAAAATATCTTCATGTATCACTGCAGTTGGAAATAACCTCTCCCTGAACTGAGTGTGAAAGCCCTTGCTTAGTATCAGAGAGCCCTTCCCTTCTCTTGCCTTTGCTGTGGTCACATGTCAACATGCTTTTCCCCTGAGCTGATTATAAGACTCTGGTCAACAAAGGTGCGTCCTCTTGCATCTTGGCATTACCCTCAAGGCTTCTACAATAGAGCCGGACACGTAGCAGACACTCAGTTTATAGTGATTAGGAGAATTTAATCCTTTCTCTTATCCTGAATATCCCTGATCATTGATACCCATTGTCTCAATACATAAAAGAAAAATTGCCTGTCTTCCTTCCTTCTGTCTTTTTTGTAACTGCAGTTACCAATTCCCAGACATCTGGTTGGAATATTCTTCATAAGCTAACTCTGTTCCTCTCCAATGCATCAGGAGACTAGACTCTTTTGGTCCACAGCCCGAGGATTTGAGGCAAAAATAATCTTAGCCAACATGGCTGCTGGCATAGAGTTTTTTCCTTCTAGCCACATGGTTGGATTTTCTGCCATAAAAGGTGAGATTGTAATAAAGACATTTAGATATTTTTTTAAAGAAAATACTTGAACCATCTCAAATGAGCTTTCCAGTTTGGGGCTCTAAGTGTCCAGTCATAAAATGATCCTAAGCAGCTTCTAAAAATAAGGTCTCTAATGTTTGAAAATTCAAGAACGACTTTTCATATTACTTTTCTCAAGCTACTCAAACGACAGAAACTGACAAAACTCTCCATCTCAGAATTGCATCTGCTGTTTTGATCTGAGCACATTCTAAACAAGGAGGGGATTTCTTTGGAACCTCTACCGTTCGGCACAGTACACGGAGCCAGAGAGAAAACAGTTCCCAGATCTCTGAGAAGGCCAAGATGGGCTGTGGGCAGAGGTCAGCGCAGAGGGCACAGGGCAGAGGTGGGGAGCCAGCAGCCAGCGCCGGGACAATGCTGGCCTGAGCAGGTGGATGTGACAGGCAGGGCCGAGAGAAGAGAGGGACAGGCATGTGTGGTTTACAGGGAGATGTGAACGGCACAGGAGATCAGGAAAAGGGAATGGGGCTAATGCGTGGTAGGGAAAAACATGAGGACAAAAATAGCAGAAGAGATGTTCCTTACTTTGAAAAAAAAAAGATTTAAAACACCTTTTCATAGAACATAATTAGACTGTGAAATATACAAGATATTTACCACCTTGACCCAATTATTTCACTACTAGGAGTTTACTCTAAAAAAAAAAAATCAAAGAAAATAATAAAGCTGTTCACCAGGATTTGTGTAGAGGTATGACTCTTGTTGGGTTAGTTCAATTCATACCAATTAAACCCAAAAAGTAACAGTGCTCCATGACAGAACAATCCAGAAACATAATCAAGCAAAAATAGCACAAGGAATGGGGTGTGCATCAAAATAAGAAAAAATCTAGAAAGGTATAAATCTAGCATACTACAATAAGATAAAAATATGTAATAATATAGCATGAACATTTTACATCTGAGAGGATACATTTCCGAAGCCTTATTTTTTATGGTTTCAAAGTAACCAAAAGTGAGATAATATCAAGCAGAATACACACTTTGCATAAAGGATGCTCCTAGTTTTATAGAAATACATACTCACATGCATGGGTAAAATAACAGAAGGAAATCAACTGAAATGTTAAAAGCAGTTTTTTCTGTTTGCGTTATTACAGATGATGATTATCTTCTCCAAGCTTTATAGTACTGTATAAATTTTCTGGTCAACACCTATTATTTTATTATAATAAAAATGAAATCCAGGTGAAGAAATCAGGATGCTAAAATCAGACCGTTTCAAAATAGATGAAAACAGAAATAATTAACTCATGCTCATACATGTTCACATCCTGCCAAGAAAGGAAACACCCCAAGCATCTAGATGACATTGCACATTACCATCCTCCAGGATGGAGCTACATTTAAAATAAGGCACGTAAGATCCATAGTCAGGGCTACCCTATCGAGCACATTGTTTGAAATATAATGAACTTTTAATTCCATTTACCATCCTGGGTTTAAAAAAACCTTTTCAATTATTTGGAAAAGGTCATTACACAAGACTAACATTTTCCTAAGTTAAAATGAAGAACGATGACTTTTTTTTTTATATCTATTCCCATTTTCAGTTATAAAACTTGGTATTTAGATAAAAGCTTGAGCTTTATTTTGTCTCATTACAGAAAATAAAAATAAAGACAGGCAATCTGGAGCATTCAGGAAAGAATGCTAATTAAGCTAGCCCAAAGCATCAGGACAAACTTCAGTGAGTGCTTATAGAAACACATAAAATCGTGTTTTTATTCTTAGCCAAACAGAAATACTTCTCCTGGTCAACATCTCCGGATAATTCAAGCCACGGGCCCCTATCCTGAGAACCGCCAGCGTTTATGAATTCTGACCCTACGGCCCGATCCCATCTGCAGCTTACTGCCACAAATTCACATTCCATCTCCAAACATCTTCACTGAAGAATGCTGCTGAGCAGAGCAACACAACACAAGGTTAGCTAACTAGAAAGAAGGGGGGAGAAGAAACCCATTCATTCAATTGTTAGGAAAGAATGCATTCAGATCTTGGAACTATTTATGCCGAGAACTCTATGATTCTGGCATCTTCTCAGCCAGGTCCCCCGCTGAGAATGTGAAGGGCCCTCTCTGCCCTTGGCTGCCTTCACAGAGCAGGCTGCCTCCAGGAGCAGAGGAAAAGCCAAGACCCACTTCTTTGTACGCGCAGTGAATGCCCTCAATGCGAGCAGACCCTGATGTTAAAACAAATTGGAAAAAAAAAAAATCCAAATTCCTACAATCATTCTAGAAAATAACTTTTAGTTATCGATCAATGTTTCCTAGTTAACGCACTCTGAATACTTCCTCATTTCCATGCTGGCTCACAATTAGTTCAATCTCTGAGGATAATGCAGATGAGATTCAGTAGAAGCCAAACGGCAAGAGGGAGGCAACACTGTTCATGAATATGAATATGAATGATTATGGAGAGAAACCTACATGTTATGTGATTAGCATATGTATAGGGGAGAAGGAGCAGATGCATAAGTTCAAAAAATATTAGTTTCCCACTGAAGCACACCAACGCTCACAGGGACCAAGCAAAAGCAGGAAGATTTACCTTGCCACATGGTGTGAACGAACGTAAGCAGTCCAATCTCCTGATATTCATGGCTCTTTGAGGGGGCACTTCTGCCACTGATCCCCCTCCTTGCCATGACTGCCTCCCGAGCCACCTGACAGCCAAGCACAAATCTAGGACTCATGATCACTACGCATGGAAATCTATGGCCATAAAGAGAAAGCTTTGAAAAGGACTTTATGAAAACTCACCAAGCTCAGGAGTAACTATGTGAGGCAGAAGAAAGCATGCCACTTTTCACCGTCTGCAATTCTAAAATAAATGCTCACTTTCTAAGTGAGCACATTTAAACTTTCATTAGAAATTATGTTAACCTTTTTTAACAGAAAATGGTTTTCCATAAGTGTGTTAAGAGAAATGACATAAAACTTGGACATGAAGCAAAAAAAATACCTCCTTTCAATGTCATATGCAGGAAAAGGCCACCCAAGGATTATAGAAGGGATAGTATTCTGTGCACTACTGATTAGATACAGGTCTCAGACTTTGTAATGTCACAGGCTAGTTGATAGATTTTCTGTTTGGCCGAGATGCAAATAATTTCCGTCCAGTGGAAAGGATAAACTCAAAGGTTATATTTTGTTGCCCTATAGGACAGTAACCAATTTTGTATGTAACCCAGCAGTCTCAAAGTAACATTTCTTTATTAAATTATCTATAAATATTTAGTGCCATACATCTTGCTGTTTCCTTCATTAACTAATCGGGTGAGTGAAATCTTTGACACATTTTTTTGTCTGGGCAAGAGTTAGGATTTTACCATTTAAAATGACACCCTGGCAAGTAAATAATTATTTCAATGTTTATTCATTTGACTAATTATCTTGGATGATCGAATATGTATGTTCCATATAATGACCACCACTCTTGTTTTACTTTGTGTATCTCTTTAAATGGCCCTGCTTTGCTAAACAAGTAAAAAAGGCGGGTGTTCTGTTTCTTAATGTGATGATATAATAAGATACTATTGCGTGCTTTTTACAATATCGGTATTAGCTAAATAGATACCGAGGTATATATCTCTAAACTTTAGTCCACATGCAGTATGATTTAGGAACAATCACTTGCTTGTCTTGGCTTCACAGAATCTAACGAGTCCAAACAGGAGACCTTCACGAGGCAGACAAAATTCCCCCACCCATAACTCGCATTAATATGCACAGCTCTAACTATAATGAATCACAAGGCTTGGCAGGTCAATGGGATTATGATAGGAGATCAAACAAGCTTCAAGACAGGTTATAACATCATTTTTGACAACTGCTAAGCAGCCTGTTAGAATGACAAGTATAGGGAAGGCCGATCTGCTAGAAGACACGAAAGGCGCTGTCAAACATTTAAGTGATTTTTCTCCAGTCTGGGTGGGCAGAGGGGCCTCTGAGCAACAAGAGAACAGAAGAAAGTCATGTTCAATGTAATATAATTGAACAGGCCCATGCAGGTTGAAATTTAATTGGCGTTGTTCCCATATTTGCTGGGATATTGTATATAGGCCGTTTCGGTGCTTTTCAAATTGTATCTTGCTTTAGAATCTGCTGTGAGGCTTCTTAAAAGGCATGTTCAGATTCAGTGGGTCTGGATGGGGCCTGAGAGTCTGCATTTCTAACCAGCTCCCAGGGGATGCTGAGGGCTGCTGGTGAGGGGACAATCTCACCTTGCTCAACCCCTGGGGCCAACATGGGCTTTTCGTAGTGAATACGGCAGGTCAGGGCTGCTGGAGGGCTTCTTTGAAACCCACGCAAAAGACTAAAACTTCTGAGTTATAGGAGAACCATACTGGAAAGTGAGAGTACAGCTTTTGAAAGTCCTAAGGTGATCCTCTGATGTAGAAACTCTTGTGTACAAAGAGGTACAAGAGAAAGATCTGAGAATTCTTTGTTAGCCTAGTAACAGGGGTGCTCACAATTAGAGGAAAAGAAAATCTGGGGCACCTGGGTGGCTCAGTGGGTTAAAGCCTCTGCCTTAGGCTCGGGTCATGATCTCAGGGTCCTGGGATCAAGGCCCGCATCGGGCTCTCTGCTCAGTGGGGAGCCTGCTTCCCCCTCCCTCTCTGTCTGCCACTCTGCCTACTTGTGACCTCTCTCTCTCTCTCTCTGTCAAATAAATAAATAAAATCTTAAAAAAAAAAAAAGAAAAAGAAAAAGAAAAGAAAATCTGTCCCAGCCCTTCACCGCTGAACTGAGGAAACGCTGGCTTGAACCCTCGAGTCCTGGCTCCCTGTGCAAACACACAACTTCTGAGCATAGTTTGTGGCCCTTGCATCACAGTAGGAACTAAGGATTAGGAGATTGGAAAAACACCAGTCTTGCTTTGCAGACTGTCCTAGTGATGTCCAGTACGTCCCCGCGGTGTCCTTGACGAGGCTGAATGATCCCAACTATGGGATTTGCACTTCCTCGTCACTAAGCATGTGCCAACTGAGAAGTCACAACCGTGTCAGTTTACTAGAAGTGAGAGCCAGGATACGATGAGGCACAAGACTGTAGTACACGGGCGACCCTTTGTTTTCACAAGCGCGGGGAGAGCTCAGGGTATGGTGTGGAAAGCAAATCGTGCCATCAATCTATGCACATGAAATAATTTTATAGAGGTTTCCATCTTTTTTTCTTTTTTAAAGAATCAAATCACTTGCTGCACTTACAGGAAGACTTGTGTGCATTAAAAAATATGATACATGAAGTATTTGCTTCCTTTCCCACGTGAGCATATTTTAAGGAACATTCCCACAGACATATATAAATACAGACCCCAGTGGAGTTTTGAGATCAAAATTAAATTCTGGAGCTTATGTTGATTTTCAGAAGACAGGACCCAAAGCAGCTCCTCGATTCCCCTCTATCTGTCTGCTGTGCCCCAGCTGGGTCTGTCCGATCAGCAGCAGGGCAGACTTGGGTCATAAGACCAATTCTCAGGCAGTTCCACGGCTGTGATGAATAAACACTCCCTCTGCCCTTTGCCGCTAGAGAAACACTGCTGTCACTCTCTGCAGGCAATGTCGCCCACCTCAACTCAACTTTTCGAGGTGAGCTTCTCATTTGGAAACAGCACTGCGGAGAAGGGACGGATGTATAGTAATTCTTTTAAGAACTGGCTTCCCTTTTTCAATCAGGTTTGGGAGGTAGGATTACAGCAACTAAGAGGAATTTTGCTAATCAATGGTTGCCAATTTGATTGGTTCTCAAACAATAAATGGATAAAAGATAGAAGCTCTTTGAAACTCACGTATTTGCTTCATTGCCCAAATCCATATTAAGTGTTATTCTAAAAAAAAGAAAAAGAAAAAAAAAAAAGGACAGAGCAGGGGAATACTAAGAAATACAAGTACCCAGTCAAAGAAGAGTTACTGTTCATGACAGTAAGGTCTCAAATCTTCCTTCTAGGAAATCTCATGTAAAAAATAATAGAGCTCAAATATTTAATTCATCCATTCAATTGCCATCATGTGCTTTTATTTTCAACTGACTGTTACACACCAAGAAATATAGGAGGATAGAGCGAGAGTGAGGTGCAGTCTCTGTACATTAAACAAGAATAGCTTTACTGTTTTTGTCAAAAACAAGTCAGGCTACTGTAAGCGCATTTGCAGAGGCTTCTGTCCATAACCAAGCCGACACACATGATTTCACAAATAGCTGTTGGAGTCCCAAAGCTTTCTTTCATTGACAATATGTCATCCACATCTTTTCATGATTACAGAACTGTATTACTTTAATGGCTATAGAATATTCCACTCTGTGGAAACACTATACTTTACTTAACTAGATGTGATCGATGGACATTTAGTATAATCTCACTGTTTGCTTTTAAATGCATTAATAACATCCTGGAGGGGTAGTACAGAATGGTAATTAAAAGCATTAATTCTAAAGTCAGACTGCTTGATTTTCAATCTCCATCCAATCTCTTACCAACTACAGAACCTTGGTCAGGTGACTTGACCCCTCTATGCTTCCTCTGTAAGCCTGGGATACAAACAGCACCTCCTTTGCAGGGTTGCTAAGAGGTAGTCAACTGTCCTATGAGGTAGTTAATACAGGCAAAGCACTTAGAATGGTGCCCAGTAGATCATAAGTATCTTGTAAATGTTTGCTATTATTTTCACTTTTATACTTGTGCAATTATATGCTTTAGAGAAAACTCCTAGAATTGGGCTAGAAGCCCAGAAGACTAAGAATCTGCACTTTAGACATCCATATATTTTGAAAAATGCCCTCCAAAAAGCCTATACTGATGGATTATCCATAGTTTTAAAAATAGTCATCCTAGCTTGGCAGATATGAGGTCTGGAAACTCACTGTCGTCTGACCAAGCTGGTAATACCAATTTAGTACATACTGTGGGCAAGTGGAAAGAGCAAGAATCCAGTTCAGGGACACTGAAGGAAAGAACACAAAGAATTCTATACCTAGCAAAAATATCCTCCAAGAAAATGAAAGTGAAACAAAGCCCTTTCCAAAAGAAACAAAAACTGAGAGCATTCATTACCAGCATAACCATGTTAAAACAAACACTAAATAGACTAATTTAGGCAGAAAGAATGAGTTGCCACATGGACAAACAGAACTGTAGGAAGGAATGAAGAACAACAGAAAGGATAAATACATGGATGAATCTAAACATACGTTCACTATAAAACAATAAAAATAATTTCTTGTGGGCTTTAAATATACATAGAATTGAATGTCATTTAATGAAACACTTCTCCCAGGGAGCGGCAGAGGTACTAATTTGCATTTGACTCTCATAAATCAAAGATGCACATTGTAATCTCTTGGGTAATGACTAAAGAACTATAAAGACTTTCTAACAAGCCTGTAGAGGATCAAAACCAGGGGAGTTCCAATACTTGACCAAAGTTGGAGGACTTATGCCACCTGACATCAATACTTATTACAAAGCTACAGTAAAGAAGGAGGTGGTATTGGCATGAAGACAAACAGACACAAGATAGTAGAGTGTATATAGACAGAGTGTCAACAGTCATTTGATTTATGACAAAATTGATGCTTCAGTAAATGGAAAAAGGACAATCCTTATCAATGGTTCTGAGCATATTGGATATTCCTACAGAATACAGATGAATCAAAAATCAGTTCCAAGTAGACTGTAGATCTAAATAAGAAAAGCAAAATAACAAATCTTCTCAAACATAAGAGAATATCTTCAAGACTGTGTGGTAGGCAAAAGTATCTTACACAGTACACAAAAAATTATAAATATAAGGAAATTTGATCACTGGGCTCTGTTAAAATTAAGAACTTCTCTTTACCTAAAAATACCACCAATAGAGCCAAAAGGCAAGCCACAGGATGGGAAAAGAAATTTGCAATACTGTACATACATCTGACCAATATATGACTCACCAATAGAGACAAGCCACCCAGAAAAAAAAAAAAAAAAGTCAAACGACAAAAAGGTAAAGTCTCCACAAAGGAGGCTATATAAATGGCCAGTGATCATATGAAAAGGGGCCGAATTATTATCCACCAGAGAAATCAAAATAAAAGCACAATGAACTACTATTACACACCCAAAGGCATGACTACAATGAAAATGACTGACTTCGGGAGGGCGGGCAGAGATGCGGAGAACTGGACATCCCACAGACCACCGAGAGGAGTGGAATTGGCATAATTCTTCAGAAGACACAACAGTATATCCTAAAGCTGAGCCTACCTTACAACTGAACAATTTTACTTCTACATTTATACTCCGTAGTCAGACGTACACACTTGCTATAAAAGCCACGTCAAAGAAAGCTCAGAGTAGCACCATTTACAACAACCTCAAGCTGGAAACAATCCAAAATATCCATCGATAACAGAGGGGATAAAGTGTGATATAGTCGTGCGTCTAATACTATCCAGCCATGAACATTAATGAACTAAACCCACAGACAACAACCGGGGCGAATATCACAAAGAAATTAGTAAGTGAAGGCCCAAGGCAGAAGAATGCCTAGTGTGTAATTGCATTTACGGGGAGTTCCAGTAGGGGATGGGGTCAGAGATCTGGGGAGGGGGTACCTGGAGGGGGTGCAGTGTAGAGGGCATGGAGGGCACTTCTGCGATACTGGTAATGCTCTGGGTGGCGGTTCCTTGGGGGTGCTTGCTTACCTCTCCCTCTCTTGTACGTACCACTTACACACCTATATCCAGGCACCAGCTTCTCCGTGAAATTCTCAAGTGTTAGGAACTACAGAACCTTCTTCCTCATCCTTGGCTGCATCATCATCCTGTTCATTAAATGAAATGTGTGGGGTACTGAGTGCCCTGTCTTCAGACTCCCTTCCTTCTTTCCGAAGAACTGGACCCTCAAGGAGCTTCAAAGCTTCAGGCTTCTGACGCCTGCTCCACGGTCCCGGCTTGCACAGCGAGACGCCGGCCATGTTCGACTCAGGGAGTTCGAGAAGCTCGAAACGGAGCAGCTGTGCGGACACCGTATTTACTGTGGCAGCGACACACCTATTCCATTGTTCACGAGTTTATTGTTTCAGGCAGAAGAAAATAATGTTGCCCAAATATCAGATGCTGTGAGCTAGACTTCTCCTATGGTGAAGGCAGTATTCAGACGAACAGAGATCTTGTCAAATCCAACTCAATAAAGTACAAAGAAATAAAAGAAGAAAAAATTGACTTAGGAACTGATTACAGATGATATGCCTACCCCTTGATGTGTGTTGTGCACTTACTGCTTACTGCCGGGCACTCTGGTGGGAACTGCGGAGAATACGAAGGTGAGGAAAATAAGGTTCTTAGCCTCCAGAGTCTAAGGCAATTCACATTCTCACCTTTTCTGTTGGCAAAACAGGTTTCCCAAGGAGGCCCACTTCTTGGAAATGACCAGAAGCAGAGTTTTTCAGAGTCTGCTTAGAAGAAACTAGGTGCCAGAGGGAACAGGGATGGCCAAGCCTGATGGAAACGGTCAGCTGGTCTCCGGGGTCATTCCCACCTCCCGCTGAACTGGGGACGTGAAGGTACTGATGCCGTTCCTGTGGCTCCTCTGGAAGTCAGGTCCCCCGTCCAGGTGCACCCGGGGGGAAGCCACCTTCCGCTGCTACTTCTGTGACCTGCCGAAGTCCCAGCAACGTGAATTGAAGCAGCTGGTCTAAGGATTCTGGTGTCTAGTCACCGGCTCCTAGTTTTCTAGAAGCATCTGTGACTGTAGTTAGTGACTGGACTCAGCCTAGCATCCATTCATGCAGTTGGTGAATGAATATGAGAGGCGGGGATCATGAGGAGGGTGGTGGCATCGTCACCAGCGACCCTTTGGCTTCTAGGGACAGCGGCAGGAATGGGCTCTGTCTGCCTTGTCAAGCCCTTCCCACATTCTGTGAGCACCACATTCCCCTGTTTAAATTCCCTTTTTAAAATACCTAGAGTTGATTCTATTTTTTTCACTCCAATATAAAGTCTTAGGTTGTGTTTTTGTTTTCAATAAAATTCTACTGTTTAATTAGCATTTACCAAGTGCCCATCAACAGATGTGGGGATGGAGGCAGTCCAGAAACATACAAAGTAGCACAAATAAATCATAACTCAATTTGAGATCAGAAATTTCCACAGGAATAATTGAGAGTTGGCTGGAGAGAGACCTCAAATGCATTTTAAAGTAAGCACTTAGAATCTACTTTTCTGTAGGGATGCCCGGGTGGCTCAGTTGTTTAAGTGTCTGCCTTGATCCCAGGGTCCTGGGGTCGAGTCCCACATCGGGCCCCTCACTCAGCGGGGAGCCTGCTTCTCCCTCTGCCTGCTGCTCTCCCTGCTTGTGCTCTCTCTTGCTCTCTGGCAAATAAGTAAATTAAAAAAAAAAAAAAGAAGAATTTCCTTCACTGTATAAAATGGGATAGAGCCCTGGGTGGGTGAGCCACGTTAAAGTGGTTTCCTTGACTTCGAATGTTTAAGAACCTCGGTAGGCTCCAGTGTACTGGTCCGAGGAGGAGCAGGAGGCCTGGCACAAACTGCTTCCGGGATTTTTTTAATTCTTACCAGAGAATCTCATGGGACCCCTGTTCCATGGAACTCTGTGCAAAATGCAACAGCGAAGAGTACTCTGCTTTTTTCACTTGATACATTTTAACAGATTTCTGTGTTCTAGAACTTTGTGAAAAAGAGTTGGAGTCACTTCAGTTTTGATTCCTCTACGAGTTATCTTTCTCTCCCTCTCCCCTGGTCTGCTTTCTCTCATATTTCAGAGCGTAATGTAATTTTTAAATTTGCATCTACTAAAATTCACCATTTCCAGTTCACAGTTCAGAGGTCTGACCCACGCACAGACCGAGAGAACCACCACACACCTCAGGACACGGAACGACGGCGTCCTCCGCCAGGCTCCTTCACGCCGCTCCTTTCCAGACGAGCCCTCCCACACCCCCAACTCCTGGCAACCGCCGATCTTTTGTCCCTCGCTATAGTTTTGCCTTTTCCAGATGTCATAGCGATTAATCATACAATATAGAGCCTTTTGAGTCTGGCTTCCCTCAGCAAACGTCATTCACATGAGAACCAAGTGCTAAGAGTTTGCTCCACGTTACTGCTGAGTGTAATCCATCCTGTGGAGGTATCTCGGTTCGCTTATCCATTCACTGGCTGAAGGGTATCTATCTGGGATGTTTCCAGGTCTGCTTTATCAATAAATACATAATTACACAATGTTAAATAACTGGATGTTGTTTCAGGAGTTGATGGATAGTTTGTTTAACTGGGCAATTCTTTATTGCTTCACATTCAAATCATTTTTCATGCTGCAGTATCTTTATTTTTATTTTTAAGTTTTTTTTAAAAATATTTTTTTAATTTATGTACTTCAGAGAGAGAGAGAGAGAGAGAGATAGCTGGAGAGAGCATGAGCCTGACACGGGACTCGATCCCGGGGCCCTGAGACCATGACCTGAGCCGGAGGCAGACGCTTAACTGANATTTTTTTAAAAAATATTTTTTTAATTTATGTACTTCAGAGAGAGAGAGAGAGAGATAGCTGGAGAGAGCATGAGCCTGACACGGGACTCGATCCCGGGGCCCTGAGACCATGACCTGAGCCGGAGGCAGACGCTTAACTGACTGAGCCACTCACGTGCCTCAAGGCTGCACTTTTTTTTAAAGAACACTACCATCAATATATTCAATGATCCTTTAGAATAAATACCTGCAGGGCGCCTGGGTGGCTCAGTGGGTTAAAGCCTCTGCTTTCGGCTCAGGTCATGATCTCAGCGTCCTGGG
>LNAC01000079.1:4635203-4656514 GCA_002007465.1 Ailurus styani
CCTGCCTCTCTGCCTACTTGTAATCTCTCTCTCTGTGTCAAATAAATAAATAAAATCTTTAAAAAAAAAAAACCTGCAAAAGGTATGCATTGTACATTTTACTGCTTTTAATACAAATTACATCAAAAGGCCTTCTTATGAGACCCATTACTCAACTCCTTATCATCATTGATTTTATTTTTCACCAATCTCAAAAGCAAAAATTTTATTTTATTTTAATTTTTTTTAAGATTGTATTTATTTATTTGACAGAGAGCTAGAGAGAGAGAGCACAAGTAGGCAGAGCGGCAGGCAGAGGGAGAAGGAGAAGCAGGCTCTCCACTGAGCAGAGAGCCCGATGCAGGGCTCGATCCCAGGACTCTGGGATCATGACCTGAGCCGAAGGCAGAGGCTTAACCAACTGAGCCACCCAGGCGCCCCCCAAGCAAAAATTTCAAAATGACATCTCACTTTAACTGTCCTTCATGACTTCTATTACATCCCTGCAAATACAGGTGAGATTGATTCCTTACGCTTACTGGACATTTTAATTTTTTTCTTTTGGGAATTGCCTGTTCCTGTTATTGCCTGTTCTTGATTCCTTATAATAATTGTCTATCATTTACTACATTTATGTTTTTAACGATGAATTTCTTTTTTAAGATTTATTTATTTGTCAGAGAGAGCCTGCATGAGCGGGGGCAGCAGCGGGAGAGGGAGAAGCAGGCTCCCCGCTGAGCAAGGAGCCTGATGTGGGACTTGATTCCAGGACCCTGGGATCATGATCTGAGCCCACGGCAGACGCTTAACCGACTGACCCCCCAGGTGCCCCTTAATGATGACTTTTTATTCTTTTTTATATAGAGAACTTTAAAAATGTATGTAGTCAGCTCTTCTAACTTTTTTTTTGTGGATTGTTACATTTCACGACATGACTTTTTCTATTTTAAGCTTCCATAAATATTCATTCATATTTTCTTTCTAGGGCGCCTGGGTGGCTCAGTGGGTTAATGCCTCTGCTTTCGGCTCAGGTCATGATCTCAGGGTCCTGGGATCGAGGCCCGCATNCTTACTGGACATTTTAATTTTTTTCTTTTGGGAATTGCCTGTTCCTGTTATTGCCTGTTCTTGATTCCTTATAATAATTGTCTATCATTTACTACATTTATGTTTTTAACGATGAATTTCTTTTTTAAGATTTATTTATTTGTCAGAGAGAGCCTGCATGAGCGGGGGCAGCAGCGGGAGAGGGAGAAGCAGGCTCCCCGCTGAGCAAGGAGCCTGATGTGGGACTTGATTCCAGGACCCTGGGATCATGATCTGAGCCCACGGCAGACGCTTAACCGACTGACCCCCCAGGTGCCCCTTAATGATGACTTTTTATTCTTTTTTATATAGAGAACTTTAAAAACGTATGTAGTCAGCTCTTCTAACTTTTTTTTGTGGATTGTTACATTTCACGTCATGACTTTTTCTATTTTAAGCTTCCATAAATATTCATTCATATTTTCTTTCTAATGTTTCCAGTTTTTGAGACAGCATGACGAGCAGAAGAGGCTTCCTGGCCGAGACCAAGTCGCCTCACCTTGAGCATCCTGGGTTTGCTTCTGCCTCTACGGCTCTGAGCTGCTGATATGAAATGTGTAGGATTCTTCTTTTCTAACAGGTACATCTGTCATCTGAAGGCGAATAGTTTACTGAACCAAACTGAATTTTTTTATGATTGAATTTGATTTAAAAATAAGCTCCATCTCAGGTTTCAGGTGGTTAGCTGAGGATCACAACAGATCACTCCACCTCTCCTTCCCTTTGTTCTACTGGTAGGTCAAACTAGTAACGATGCAGAAAGTGGCGAGGGGAATAAAGTGCATTGCATGCGTGCCAACATTTTCTGGAATGTCCCAGCAGCAGTGAGCATTATGGGAGAAATGTGTATATATTTTTTTCCCATGGGGCCAAAGAATGTCTTTCAAAAATCCTGTAAGTAGGGGCACCTGGGTGGCTTAGTGAGTTAAGTGTCTCCCTTCAGCTGAGGTCAGGAACTCAGGGTCCTGGGATCCAGCCCTGTGTAGGACCCTTCTCCCTCTCTGTGCCTGCTCATGCTCTCTCTCTCTCAAATAAATAATGAATAAAATCTTTTTTAAAAATCATGTAAATAAATCGATGGCTCAGTGGGTTAAAGCCTCTGCCTTCGGCTCAGGTCATGATCTCAGGGTCCTGGGATCGAGGCCCGCATCGGGCTCCCTGCTCAGCAGGGAGCCTGCTTCCTCCTCTCTCTCTGCCTGCCTCTCTGCCTACTTGTGATCTCTGTCTGTCAAATAAATAAATAAATAAATCTTAAAAATAAATAAACAAATAAATGGGAAGGTCTGATTCATTTTACAAATGTTGATCGCACAGATTTTGAAGACTGCAGATTTTCCGTTAAGAGAGGCACAGGTATACGATTATAAGCTTATAGAAAAACTTAACCCTTCAGTGAACCTGTGACACACTGTATCATCCCAAAGGCAAGTACCTAATAAAAGAAACGGGAGACTGGGCTTCTATGGAAGGTTTAATCCCATCTCTTGCTCTTACATTATGAGTAACTGGAACTCACCGTAAAACACAAGTCTAACCCTGCAGTCCTCGATCTCAGCTCTGTGCTCTGTCCCTGTGTGTGGTTGTTTTTATTTGGCACAAGTGAATGCATTCTCGACACAATCTAGACTTTAAACATTTATCCGAGCTCCCTTTTTAGCCATGTGGGATACGAGGACACTTCTGGGACGTTGTCACTGGGGTACATGGCCTTTCCCCATGGCCACCTTGCCTGGCGCATTCCACCTCCATGGACCGTCTCTGTGGCTGCCGGCCACGTCCACTTGGCTTGGCTGCCCAGCCATCAGTCTCAGAGAGTCAGGCTAATTGTCAGTTAATTATCACACTCCCTCAGGTCTGACAACCTCCAACACTGGAACAGCTTCTGAGGCCAACCAGTTTCTTCTGCAGCAGGAAGGATGAGCCTGACTGCTGGTCCGAGGCCAGCTGGCCCCACACTAGTCCATGCCTGCCTGCTCAGCCTTTACATTTTTGGCTCACCGCCCACGAGGGACCTCTGGTCTCTGCAAGATTCTAGCCGGAGGACTACCTTCTGTCTTTGTCCATCTTCAGTGGGCTGCATTCAAGGCTCAGTCTGGCTCCTCTCTAGGATTCGGAGCACTCCCGGCCAGCCCACTCACCCCACATTAGCAGAACAGACAGAAAACTGAACCCCTGCTGTGACTTTTTGGACAGTATGGAGAAAGCAGATGAAAAATTAATGTACCTATGTTTATTGCTAGGAATACATATCACAGGCAGCTCTTGCTGGAAATGCCCTAACTTCAGTTCGATTAATACAGAAGCATATAAAGGTCTTCAGTTTCCCTTGACATCATCCTAACAAATGGCTGTCGGTGCTTCTCCTACAGTGGTTAATGAATGATTTATTTCATCTTAAAAAACCAACGCAACAACAGCTTTAATAACAACAGAGGATGAATGTTCTACCCCGAGTCCTTCTTAGGAAACCAGAAATAATTCTCTATTTAATAAAAGAGTAAAAATACGTCTCTCCAAGGTAAAGAACAACCAATGTGCATAGCAGTGGGATGCTCAGAAACACAACCAAACCCCTTTTTATCTTCAGTAACTGACTTATCCTACAGCAGAAAGTAACGCTTGGTTGGGTGTAATTCATGTTATAATTAGTTTTCTTTTCCATATTAAAAAGGGGAATTTGGAGTAAGTTTTTTTTTTAAGTAGTTTCTAAGAACTTGGAGAACAAAACAAAACAAAAAACCACACTGGGACTGCTCTAGTCCAAGGCAGAACACAGTTTTGTGTGGGCTGCAGATAATTTAATATTTGAGAAGGCTTTTCAACGTTCTCCAACTGCAACCAAAACTAAAGCAATAGTGAGGGGAACACAATAAATGAGTAAGCCCATAAAACCCAGTATCTGTATCATTATCCACAGATCAAACAATTCAGGGACAATAAGATAGAAGCATATTTCAGCTCATGCAAGTTCAAAATAATGGGACAACCATTCCCTAATCTAACACAACAACAATTCTCGCTAATTTTACTTATTATCTTGGGGATAATCGCCTTATCAGTCAAAAGACTTAAAATCAATTCTGTACAAGTTGATTTATTTCAGGCACTGAAAACTGAGCATGAAACCTTCTTGATTTGTTCTCATCCTCCTTTCCCCACATAAACAAGCGGAATGCCGGTTTCTATGTCCTTGAAAGGGCAGGAACATGCAGTAATATCAATGTAGAAAGGACACCGGTGGGACTTTGTCTGCTCTCTTCTTCGGACAACAGACCCATTTCATTTTGGAGAATGGCCCCTCCCACAGGCCAACCCTAACCCCAACCCTAACCATCACGGCCCATCATGGCCCTGCTCCCACGGGCTGGCTCCTGACCCAGAGGGACCAAACCACCATCCTAGGCACTTTCACAGAGCATTTTGGGGCAGCAATGGCTTCATCATCGAGGCCAGGCCATTAGACACTTTCCTACTCCCCATTAGATGCTTCTCCCCACTACAATCCTTTCAGGAACAAAACAGAAAGAATTTAAGCCCAGAGCTCCTTGGGTCTAGCCCCAGAGAGAAGTCAGGCAAGAAGGATGGGTGCATCATGTGAAGAGATGTGCAGAGAAGCTTAAGGAAGAGCGGGGAGACTTCCGGCAAAGATCTAGACCTTGAGTCCCGTTCTCCCAATGGCTACCTGCACCTCTGCCCGTCCTACAGCATGTACCTAAAAACCAATACATTTTCCTTCAAGCTTAAGCAAGTTTGAGTTGGCGTCTATTATTTGCACTCCAGGAGTCCTGAGCCATGCAGATGGTTACTTCTTAGGTTTGGGAATTCTCAGGAGTGGTGAACTTACTGAGTTGTCTTTCTAGTCCCCATTCTTGGGGCACTGCCTTTTCGGCCCACAGGGGTGACTTCTGGGGTCTTGTTTCTGCTCTGGGACCTGCTCCTTTTCCTGAGTCTCACTGGCCCAAGGGTAGCACGCAGGGCACTCAAGGTTTCACTTCAGGAAACTGAGGTTTGGATCTGAGAGAGAGGTTGTGGGGTTCTCTGAACAGTGGTACTCCAGAGGGACAGGAGGGCATTCCCGGACACACCGTGGTTCTGGCTCCTTCAGAGCTTTAGTCGTTCAACCCCATCCGCGCTGAGCTCCATGAGCGGCCCCCGTCCGAGACTTTCTACCCCTGTCTTCCTTCCTCCCCCTCCTCCACTTCAGCTGGCTGCAACTGGTTTCCTCTTCAAACCAAGAGCCCTTGAAATTATACACACACAAAAATTATTCCTGTAAATCATTGGTTAGGATATTTTTCACTAGGGGAAACATAAGGCTTCAGTAAAAATCAGCTTGAGCAATAACGAACGTTTTACCTTGAACAACAAGCCGTAGAGGCGGCGCAGCCCCGGGCGTGGCGTATCAGCACCTCAAGGATGTCATCAGGGCCGCCATGTTTTATTCCCGTGTTTTGCCATGAACAGGACTGACTTCTCTCAAAGGTCAGTTCCCCTAGGGCCCCCAGATGGCTGCCACCCACAGCTGGGGCTGCCTGGGTCCTCCTTCCCATCCAGCAGGAGATGGAGACACTCCTAACATCCTGACGGTCGTGGGAGAGCAGCTCTGAGACATTTTTACCAGTCAGAACTAATATAGCATGGGGACTGCCTAGCTGAGGCGTGGGGGGAAGGGAGGAGCCAGGGCGGTGCCCAGCTTTCCTGCCAGGCATCTTGGTGGATGGAGACACGCTTCTCCGAGGGCCAGCCAGAGCTGGTTTGGCAGGACAGTGACACCGTGTGTGGGTTCCTGCCTCCTCAGGCTTCTTTCAGGCCTGTCCCCAAAGCCTTGACATCAGAGAGCAAACCACTCACCTCTGACAAGGCATGATTTCTTAAGGGGTGAGATAAGTAGATTTCTGGTTTCCTTGAACTGCTTCCGCTTCGTGGGCAGACAACCATTTCCATAAAGCAGGCGGCCACTGAGGAGCGTGGGCCTGACGGCCCAGCTCTGAGTGACCTTGGTGCGCGTGATTAGAGGAGTTCATGCTCTGCACGTGGTGGGTGTCTGCACGCCATCCGTCTCCCCTGCCTTCTACCTTCCTGCTTCAGTGTGGTTCAGGCACAGGCTCGGGGCCAGTTCTAAAGGATAATGAGTCTCATCACGGCTCTGCACCTTGGCTGCACGTTGACATCTACTGAGGAGTTTTGAACAAATACCAATGCTTAGGAAGGATATAGGCGTGTGTGTGTGTGTGTGTGTGTGTGTGTGTGTGTGTGTGATTTCCACTCCTCAGCTATTGTGAATAATGCTGCTGCTATGAACGTGGGTGTCCAAATACCCCCAGGGATATTTTTAAAAAGCTTTCCATGGGGTGTGGACCATGCAGGCAGGGTTGAGGACCATTAGCACGTGGCAGTCCCTGGTGAACGCAAGGGGTCTGGGCGAGAGGCGTGCCCCCTGCTAATCCAGCTGCTCCCTGCTAATTAGAGTACTCGTCAGAGCACGTCATCAGCAGCTCGTACATCTGTCACCATCAACACTCAGAGGCCCAGAAGGGTGAGGTAGGCTTTGTTTACTTCCATATCTCAATGATGGTGCTCCCAGCCTGGCACCCCGCAGGAACCTACTGAGTTGCTGTTGAAGGAGGAAGACTTCCAATCCCTTACTTAACTGGATCTCACCATTAAAACCAACTGTCCCCTTCTGCTACTAGAAATTATGTGCCATCACACTCTGGGCCACGTGTCCGGCCCCCCTCGGGCCTGGACCTGAGTCAGGGTCTCAGACCTTTATAAAATAAAATTACAGCTGTGGAAGGAGCCCCAGGGGGCGATGGGGGCACAGGGTGGGGGTGGAAGCCGCTCCGGCCTCGCTCCAGGTTCTTCTGGGACAGATGTTCCGAAAGGAGCAGCTGTGCCCATTCCTTGCATCTGAATGAGAGGCTTGAGTAATCTTCCCCACAAATATCTGCTTCCCTAGCCCCACGACCCACTTGAAAAAGAAAAGCCAGGCCCGACGCCGTGTTTTCCTTGAGGTGGGTTTTCTGTGCTCTCTACTCACGTCTGCAGCCCCACGTCCTCGAGTTTACACTGCTTTTCATGTTGACCTGAATTCTTTTGTTTTTTTTAAGATTTTATTTATTTGTTTGTTTGTTTGTTTGTTTGTTTGTTTATTTGACACAGAGATAGAGAGAGATCACAAGTAGGCAGAGAGGCAGGCAGAGACAGAGGAGGAAGCCGGCTCCTTGCTGAGCAGAGAGCCCAATGTGGGACTCGATCCCAGGACCCTGAGATCATGACCTGAGCCGAAGGCAGAGGCTTTAACCCACGGAGCCACCCAGGCGCCCTTGACCTGAATTCTCACGATCTTTTTTTTTTTTTTTACTACAGTCTATGGAAATTAAAAAAGGAGCCCCAGATAAAAGAAATGCCAAAACACCCGCGAGACTTCTGCCTGGTTCCATTTTCAAGTCTGTGGACGTATGTGGAGAGAACCCCTTTCTAATGCGAAGCAGTAGTGTGGCAAATCGAGAATGCACTCCTCTCCGCTCCCCTGTGGACTCAGAAGCCAGATGCGCCGGCGGTGGGACCCGGACGGACCGCAAGGACGTGGCTCGGGAGGGAGAGAAGGAGCAGGAGGAGGCACGGCCCGCTCCCGCAGGGTCTCCCAGATCGGGTCGGGCCAGGGTTGAGGACGGGGCGAGAGAAGCAGCGAATTCAGGGGCGGAGCTGGTCTTCACTGGAAGTGTGGATTTGTTAAAAGTTTTTATTTATTTATTTGACAGAGAGAGAGCGTGCACGCAAGCAAGGGGAGCGGGAGGCAGAGGGAGAAGCAGATTCAACCCCGAGATCCTGGGATCATGACCTGAGCGGAAGGCAGACGCTTAACCGACGGAGCCGCCCTGGTGCCCTGGATGTTTTGTGTATCATGGAAACTTTTCACGTTCTTTTTGACTTTTTTAAGTACTACCTTAAAATGATTTTCCTTGGTCGCAGAGCTATCTGGAGCACCTTCCGTGTTGTGTTTCACTTCCCTCACCTGAGGCCCAGCCCTGGCTCCACTGGCTGCCCACTACTCCTTGCTTATCCTTGAGTTAGGGTGTGGGTTTTCATGAGGGAAGCAAGATGTGTCGAGTCTCATGTAGCCATAAGCCTGTTTTCTCTGGGCTCCCTCCCTCCCAGGCCTCTGCCTCTGCTCACTTGGACAAGCTCTCTTGCTGCCTGCGTTCACCTCGGCCGCTTCTACCCTTCCAGGCCCCCCCACCTCCCGCCGCCCTTCCTGCCACCAACACCAGGCACCAGGAGAAACAAGAAACAAGAGGGTGGCCTTTCCCTCAGAGGTCTTTTGCTAACACAGTTTTTGAGCTTCCTGTGGAGAGGAACACAATTAGCAAGGGCCCATTCCTTTTTAGAGACACGTGTCTTAGGCCAGTTAGGATGATGAGTAGTGCCCTGTGGGAGACCACGGCCAACCTCGTGCTCTGGAAAGTCATGGCAGCTGGCGAATATGCCCAGAAGTAGAGCTCTGAGGTCTTTTTAACTGTGCTAACCATAGCAGCCCTGGAAATTCTGAAGATGGTAAAGGGTAGCTGAGCCTTTCAATGCAGGCGGGTCTCTCCGTGCCGACCACCGCCTCCAGCCCAGAACAGTATGGAAGGAAGCGAGCCCATGATTCTGGGCTCCTCTGACTCAGAAGGACTCTTTCCCTGAAAGGGCAGCTGAGATCTTTAAAAATCCAGGCCTGTCTCTGAGGGCCTATGTGGGGAACCCTACCCACCTGCTCGCCTCCTTGAGCCTGGGTGTTTTTCCTGCACTATTTCTCTATCATCAGTAAACCCACATGAACCTAAATGACTAAGTCTCTGTTGCCATTCTAGCCAATCTGCCAAGTCATGAGGGTCTAGCGCAGCTCATCCTCCTTGATATTATCTTAAAGAGTCATTATTATAATTAGACAGGGGCCACAAAATAATAATGACTTACCTCATGGCCTGGTGGGAAATATAATGACACATGCAAACAGCTTTAAAAGTACTACAGCATGAAGAACACACTGAAACACTGACCACAGTGTCATAGGGTCAGCCGCCCACAGGCCTGACCGCAGGACTTACCAGCACCGTGTGCATGCCGGTGTAGAGTCGGCTGAGACACACCAAGGTGGAAAACACCACAGCCATCAGCAGTCCCAGAGCAAAGGGATACTGTGGGGAAGAAGGGAAAACAAGGCCATGAGATCATGCTCACACGATTGGACGCCGTGAGAGGAAAGGGTTCCCACCCAGTGACTGCCAGTCTCCACCTCAGTTTCCCTAGACCAGCAGTCCGATGGTCTGAAACCACTTGAAAGGTGGGATAAAGAGCAGAGAGAAGGGGAAGACGCTCACTACCATGGTTCTGGGAGGAAGTTTCACACCATACAAACCTACGAGTCAGACACGGTTAGGACTTGGCGTTAGGCCTCATGACCATAGACACGGTGCTAACAGTTTTCGTGAAGTAAATCATTCTTTATTTCGAACTATTCTTAGCATAATGTGCATGAAGTGTACAGTATGGACCTAGGGGCAAGGCAGAGGGACAGTCCCATCACCCAGAAGTGCAACCGACAACTTCCCCATTGAGGGCTGGGTGGTAAAGCTTCCTAAGGAAGCCCAGCCCAGGCTAAGAATGGGCACCTTTACACACAGATGTTGAGGCAAAACTCCAGACTCTACTACGTCTCGACATCTGCTGGTGGGTAACAACAGTGGCCAGAGGAACCTGGCTTTTGCTGAGTCCTCTAAGGAACACAGGGATAGCCTGCTTATAATGAAGATGTAGAGACATAATCCATGTGCTTCAAGCGTGAACACCTGTGGTGTCCCACAGTGAAGAGAATAAAGACAACAGAGATGTCTACATTACGTGAAGCACTTTAGAGCCACCTGCTCCTCCCTTCTTCACACAGCCCTATGAAGTGGGTTCTATTATGAGCTCCATTCCACAACTGAGGAAACCCTTAACCTTGATAATCGGTTACGTCACTATTCAACTTTAGCGCAAAGGTGCCTCCCATCCATCATCCCATTTGATCCTCACAACACCAGCTGGCCCCGGAGAGGTCAAATGACCTGCCCAAGGTCACACAGCCCGTAAAGGGGAAGATTTTAATTTAAGAAAAAGTGTTAAAAATGAATGAGTTAATGCATTCAGAAATTAAAGTTTGGGCATTTGCCTGAACACATAGTCATATACATAAACCATATTTAGAACTGTTTACAGCAAATAACCCAAATAGCTAAATACATTTATCATTAAAAATTGAATAGGAGGGACGTCCATAACAACTCAGGCTGAAAACTGCTGCATCACATGAGCTGAAAAGAGTTTTTTGGGAAGGACCAGGCAGCCTTGAAATGAGTCTATAAATGGTGGTTGTTGCTGTGTTCTTGCAGTCAGCTGCTACTTGGGGCTTTCTTCCTGCACGAGGCCTCTCTGGATGCTGAGAGCAGCCCAATGGGGGCCTGCGGTGGCCCCCCTGTGTCCTTCTGGGGCAGATGTCCTGTATACAACATAGCTCAGAAGTCTGCATTAACTGAACTCAGTGCTGGAGATCTCTGATCCTGGCATGACACACAAAGAAGTTATGATAGAGGATTATGCCTCGTTGGACATATTCCTTAGACCCGTCCCTTTCCCATCCAGGAAACTGAGGTCTGACCCCTCAGGTAACCAGGCAGAAGACCACAGAGGGAGAGCCAGGACCTGACCCTAAACTTGGCCTTGTCCGACCGCATCAGGTGAACTTCCTTAGTTCTGCACCACCCGGAGCACAGAATGTCCCCGTGTTTCAAGGGGGAAGGGACGAGGTGAAACACGACTGTCATTTCCATGTAAGACTGCTAGGTTTCATGAAATCTAAATTGTCCAGAGAGTAAAAGGTAACATTTATGAAGTGAAACACACACTTGGACCAAAACCTCTCAGACAGGCGAAACAAAACTTCACTGCCTTACTAATGTAACTTTTAAAAGCTCTGACTGTAACTGGCATCTAAGCACATATTAACTGAGTGAAATTCTTCTATTTGCAACATCTATCAACCTGCTGTCACATAGAGAGTACTCTAGAAAACAGGGAGCCATTATTTCTAATGGTTGAGCCCCAGCCAGGGGCAGAGGCATCCTTGGGAGCCGATTTAGGACACAGACTCTTTCCTGCCCCCGGGCCTGGGGGGTCCAGCAGGAGGATTCATCTGGGGGATCGTCTCAGCCCTGGAGGATCATTTATGAGGATCATAAGCTCTTCACATCTGCTGCAAACAGAAAAAGAGAGAACCGATCACGTGCTCTCTAGTCAGGCAGCTCAGGGTGACGGTGCTCCTCTGGGGAGACTCCAAACCCTGGATCCTGGGACTCCTCGTTTTCTCCTTGTGGGGGTGTTTTCACTGGGGTATCACTTTCACTATGAGACACAGCCTCACTTGGGCGCTAAGCCATAAGTCACTTTGTCTACGAAGAAATTGTCACTGATGGCTCAATACACTTCGATCCCCCATGGTCTTCATTTCATAAGCCTCAAAGTCCCTCAAAAAGGAAAATTCTGAGGCACAGCCTCTCTTTGCTGCCTCCCTGCATGGAAAAGGTAACACGGGGCAGAGGAGTCAGGTGGCCTCACCTGGTATCTGTCCATAGTGGAGATGAGGAGGGTGGAGGATATGACAGTGGCTGCCATGGCATGCGTGGACGGCATCCCATACTCATCGATCACCCGCCTCTCCAGCTTCACCACCGGAGGCGACAGAGGACGGGGCCACTTCAAGACGTCCTTGGCAACCTGGCCGATGTACATCACCAGCTACAAAACCAAAGGACCAAGGTGAGTCCAACCAAACAAGTAAGACCCTCAGGGTGCACAAATTTATTTTGGGGTTCCCAGTCTGTTGGCTGAAATCCCCATCCTCTCCGACCCAGCTACCTGCTGGGGGATTCTTGTAGGATGATATTTCTGTCAGTAAAAAGAGAAACAGACCTGGAATAGAATTCCAGAAGACCATTGAGCCTTAGGGGACCTGGGTGGCTCAGTGGGTTAAGCCTCTGACTTCGGCTCAGGTCATGATCTCAGGTCCAGGGATCGAGTCCTGCATCGGGCTCTCTGCTCGGTGGGGAGCCTGCTTCCCCCCACCTCTCTCTGCCTGCCTCTCTGCCTGCTTGTGGTCTCTCTCTCTCTGTCAAATAAATAAAATCTTAAAAAAAAAAAAAAAAGACCACTGGGCTACTAAGACATTCCGAGCTGAGTGTGGAGCCCGAGCTGGAGCTTGATCCCACGACCCTGCGAATTCCCCAGGTGAAACCACGAGGTGGACCCTTAACCGACTGCATCACCAACATTAACACATACCTGAATTTCAGTAATATAAGCAACGAGCATTTCTATACTTCATGTGTGTGCCAGGTACTGTTCTAGGAGCTTTGCAAATACTCATTCACTTAATCCAGTAACACCAGAGAATGCAGATCCCATTTTACGGACGAGTGACCACTGTATATAGGAAGCAGAGGACCAGATTCGAAACCAGGGAGTTTTGCTTCAAAAATCTGCGGCCGACGCTACCATGGTAATACCCCAAAACCCAGGACAGTTTTCAAATCAGATAGCCTTCATTTTCAGGTTTTAACCAGAAAAGTGACTGTTCTGACAGAATTTCTGCTTGAAAAAGTTGTGAATGCCAGTCATTCCCGATGCATGTAGGTAACATACTGGATAAAATTTAATTTCTTTCAGTCATCAGGAGCATCCGTAAAATAAATGGCGTGAGTATTTTCAACCCTACAATGAAGACAACTCAATCGACAGTTTTGAAAGTGATTTTTCTTGATGGCATGGACGAAAGACTGCCCCCCCCTTCTTTTTCTTAGAGCACAAGATAGAAATCAGAATTTGGCTTTTGTGCCCTTCAGAGAGGAACAGGACTATAGCCACAGACCCATTTTGTCAGGGAACTTTACAGGACAATTTCAGGACCAGGGATAAAGAGGGAAGAGAAACCCACTTCCTCAAGTCTGTGTTCGCAGCTCCAAGTGTGGTCTGAGGACGGGCGGCGTGTGGGTCACCTGGGCGCTGCTTTCAAAGGCAGAATCTCGGGCCCCAGCCTCCTGGACAGACTGAGTTAGAACCCTGTTGTCCCGAGAATCTGAGGAGCCCTGTCCAACCCTGTGTCCTCGGATGGGTCCCTTTGTCATAGGCTGTAATCATAAAGCTTCCCGTCACCTTACCTCGACCTCATTGATTTTCCTAGGGCTTTATTTAGCTCATGATGGATGGAGTTACCTTGCTTTGGGAAAAAAAACCCCACAACGAAGGACTATTTCAAAATAACTTTCATTGGTCAGCCAGAGAGCTTCCGGGCTTCCACATTCTGGTGCTTTCTTTAACTTGCTTAAGTCGGAGCATTATTCCAGCACATCGTCCAGAAGGTGCTGCTGCTGTTTCGTGCTCTGCTGCCATTTTGCTCTGGGTTAAGAAACCAAGAGCCACCGTCTGTGCACAGCAGGCCAGATCCACAGGCTTTAAAGCCTCAGTGACAATCACTGAATTCCATAGCTGCGATTTCTAATCGGACTTTGAAATCCAACCTCTTTACCATCCCCTTATTACCAGGAACTACTGTCCTGGAAACCGACTCACTCTTTTATGTTTCCGCCTCCCTCCTGGGAACCTGTAAAAACCCCATCAGACTGACAATTATGTGGAGAGTTGAAAAACTCCCAGCTCTCACGGACGACCAGGAATGTCTCAGAAGCTGCTTGAGATCAATTTCTCAACACTGCCCCTTCTCCACTCACCGGCTGAAATAAAACACTATGGGCATAAGAACTCTGGTTTGCTCAAAAATTCTTAAAATCCTCAGACAGGGACCCTTAGAATCATTAGGCGAAGACAGCCAGGGAGGCCTTCAAACACAGTTTTAAATTTCCTTGACGTTCACAAATCCCTCTGACTTCACTTCTATTTTGCCTTCTGTGTGTGAAGGATGTTTTTAAGAATCACGACAATTGCTCATTTCCTTTTGACAATATTACCACAGCATCACATTGTATCTGATCAATAAATTTCCAAGTAGCAATTACTGTAATGACAGCTCTCTCTAAACGGAAAATAGGGCTATATTTTTCAAGTCATAGGAAAGGAGGACCACTCGTGGATTGGGAAGTCCTGTCTCTGTCTTTGCATTCACTACAGCGAAGCCATGATGTGTCCAGCACTGTGTTAGGTTCCCATCCTTGAGTGGAGAAAACGTCCCCATTAACAGAAGATCTCATCATAATGCAAATATGCTTTGAAAAAAGTATCTAACAAATTCTCTGGATATGTATATATGCAGAGACAGAATGAAGAAGCCAGAACAAATACAAAGAAAAAAAAGCACATACTATATAATTCTGTTTTTATAAAATTCTTAAAAGTGGTTTAATCTTATAGCACAGAAAGCAGACTGATGGTTGCCAGGAAGAGGGGGAAGAAGTTGCAAATGGGCATGAGGACACTTTTAGGGGTTATCGATATCTTTCTTAATAATTGTGGTGATTTGGGGGATATGCCAAATATTCTGACTTGTACATTTTAAATACATGTAAAGTTTGTGAACACACTAAGAATTGTGGAATTAGACATTTTCAGTGGGTGAATTGTATGGTATATGCATTATACCTCAATAAAACTGTTAAAGATGTGCAACTTACTGTATGTCAATCACATCTCAAAAAGTGGCTGTCTTAGCTTGGGTTGCCATAACAATCAAACATAGACTGGTGGCTTATAAACAATGGAAATTTATTTCTTACACTGGAGGATGGAAAGTCAAGATCAAGGCACCAGCGGATTTGGGGTCTGGTGGGACCTGCTTCCTGGTTCACAGACTGCCATCTTCTCACTGGGTCCTCATGTGGCAGAAGGAGTGAGGGAGCTCTCTGGGGTTCCTTTTACAAGGGCACTAATCCTATTGGTGAGGGCTCCACCCTCATGACCAAAACACCTCCCAAAGGCCCCACGTCCTAATACCATCCCATTGAGCACTGGGTTTCAACATGTCAACATTTGAAAAGTTTTCTCAAGGATGAGGAGGTGTGTGGGCTGGGCCTGGCTGTGAGACACTGTGTGGGAGGCCATCTGGAGCTTCAGTCCACTTGGAGGTGGAAGAGGGAAGAGGTGTAGCCAGACCCGATCTGTCCTCTGGGGTCATGGAAAGAGTGGGGGCAAAGACATCAAAACTAGATGGGAGGAGACCAGGTAAGAGAATATTGCAAAATCCAGGTGAGAGATAAAGGTGGGCTCAAGGTCAGCAAAAGTGGGGCAGCAGACGGATAAAAAAAATTATGTTTTAAACTGGAAGAATGTTGACTAGGTTTATAAGTGTTGGAAGAATGGCAAGTAGAAATTATTTAAATAAGAGGGAAAAAGAAACCCTCAGAAATCAATCAGAAATCCCTCTAGGAACCCAGAGGTGATCGTGTATGTGGAAGTCTTTAAGTTCAGAAGAGCTAAACCACTGGTCCTCACGAGGAACATACGGTTTCCCGGGGGACACTCTTGGTTAGCTTGATTATAGGCCCTGCCGGCATGAAGAGAGAAGGCCGGGTTGTGGTGTGCCATTCAACGCACAAGATGGTGCCACTCTAGAACATCATTTTTTTTGTCTCTAATGTGACTCTTCAAGACTCTGCAGACATTCTTATAGGTGAATGCCTATCCATAATCCTCTGAATGGAGGGCCTAAGTTTCTGTTACAAGTCAACACCAAATATTTTCTTGCAAAGTTTGAATGTGCACTGAAGGTTCTGAGAACATAAAAACCAAGTAAACGGAGGGAAGACTGAGTTCTGCTTATTTGGAACTGTATCTAGAATGGCTCACTGTTTGGAGAAATTGGGTCACCACTGGAAATGCTGCTTGTTGCGTTTGAGACTCTAACGCCACACGCCTGTGTCCACGCCACTGTAGCTGACACACAGGGACACTGCTTATAGGTTCAAGGATCCTACTACCCTATGGAGACAGGCCCTAGAATTTGCTTATTTTAAAAGTCACTTTCTTATTACAAAGCAGATTTTTAGGAATTATGTAAGTAGGTCATATTTTCTATGAATCTCATTTAAGGAAAGAAACAGAGGCACTACAATACAGTTAGAATATAAAAGGAGGTGATACTATGCTAAGTTTAGGAAGACAGACACAGAAGACCATATATTGCATGATTCCATTTATATGAAACATCCGGAATGGGCAGATCCAGTGAGACAGAAGATAGGTTAGTGGTTGGCTAGGTCTTAGAGACCAGATGTCTGCAATCAAGGTGTCAGCAGGGCCACAATCCTAGGGGTTCTAAGGTAGAGTCCTTTCTTTGCCTCTTTCAGTTTCTGGTGGCCACACCCCCTGTGATCACTTTGCGTCTTCCTCTTCCTTCTGTCTACTGCTCTTCTGTCCATCTCAACTCTCCGTCTGCCGTTTTCTACTTGCCTTTGGATTGAAGGCGCAGTCACATATCCAAGATAATCTCATCTCAAGATCCTTAACGGAATTACCTCTCCCGTTATTCTTTTTCTAAAAATGATAGTGTTCACAGGTGTCATATACTAGGATGTAGATGTATCTTTTTTAAAGATTTTTATTTATTTATTTGACATAGAGAGAGAGATCACAAGTAGGCAGAGAGGCACGTAGAGAAAGAGGAGGAAGCAGGGTCCCCGCTGACCAGGGAGCCTGATGCGGGGCTCGATCCCAGCACCCTGAGGTCATGACCTGAGCCGAAGGCAGAGGCTTAACCCACTGAGCCACCCAGGTGCCCAGGACAATATTGTTTTATTAAAGCAAATAAAATGCAAAGAAGCTAAGCATCCTTTCTGCTAATGTTTCTTGATTCATAGGCTCCCCGAGAACAAAGATCTTGTCTATCTTGTTCTTCATGGTGATCCCCAATCTAGCATAGTGCCTGGTCATTCATACACTATTTGCTGAATATAGTGGATTAAATGGTAGTCTTCAAAAAGATACATCTGAGGGGTGCCTGGGTGGCTCAGTGGGTTGAAGCCTCTGCCTTCAGCTCAGGTCATGATCTCAGGGTCCTGGGATCGAGCCCCGCATCGGGCTCTCTGCTCAGCAGGGAGCCTCCTTCCCCTTCTCCCTCTGCCTGCTTCTCTGCCTACTTGTGATCTCTCTCTCTCCCTCTCTCTGTCAAATAAATAAATAAAATCTTTAAAAAATATATTATTCTGCTTAAAAAACAGACAAACTGTGTTGGGTCTGACAGAATCAAAAAGTCTAATATATTAAAAACATTACTGCAGATATAAGCATCACACGTCATTAGGGAATCACAAAATAAATCAATGAGAAATCATTACACATCTATCAATATGGCCAAAATCTAAAACACTAACAGCGCTAAATGCTGGTGAGGGGAGAGCAACAGGAATGCTCATTCTTTGCCGGTGGGAATGCAAAATGTTGCAGCTACTTTGGAGAACAGTTCAGGTGCTTCTGACAAAACTAAATATTCTCTTACCGTAAGATTCAGCAGTCATGCTCCTTGGTATTTAACCCAGATGAGTTGAAAACTTATGTCTACACAAAACCCTGTACGTGAATGTTCCTATCAGCTTTACTGGTAAGTCAGATGTAGCCAAGATGTCCTTCAGTAGGTGAAAGGATAAATAAACTGTGGTACATCCAGACAAAGGAATACTATTCAGTGCTAAAAGAAGCGAGTTTTCAAGCTATAAGAAGACATGGGAGAACCTTAAGTCCGTACTCCTAAGTGAAGAAAAAAATCTGAAAAGGTGACATATTATAGGATTCCATCTATATGATATTCTGGAAAAGGCAAAACTGTGGAGGGGGGTTGGCAGATATGGGAGGGGAGGAAAGAGGAATAGGTGGAGCACAGGGGGGTTTTAGAGCAGTGAAACTACTCTATATGATACTGTAATGGTGGATGCAAGTCATTATACATTTGTCCAAACCTACAGAATGCTCAACACCAAGAGGGGACTGTTGGCCATGGACTTTGGGGGAATATCATGTGTCAGTGTAAGCTCATCAGTTCTAACAACTGTACTGGTCTGGGGGTGGGGGATGATCATAATGGGGGATGTGTAATGCGTGATGCATACTGTGCATGGCTGAGGGTAAGGACTATATGGAAACTTTCTATACTTTCCATTCAATTTTGTTATGAGCCTAAAACTGCTCTAAAAAATCAAGTCTATTAAAAAGAGCACTATGGTAGGGGCGCCTGGGTGGCTCAGTCGTTTGGGTGGTTGGCTCCTGATTTGGGCTCAGGTCATGACCTCAGGTACCTGGAATCGAGCCCTGAGGGGCTCCCCGGCCAATGGGGAGTCTGCTCAAGGATGCTTTCTCCCTCTCCCTCTGCCCCTTGGTACTCCCCAGCCCCGATAGTGTGCTCTCTAAAATAAACAAATCAATCTTAAAAAAAAAAAAAATAGTGCTATGGCAGAAGAGAACTATTTCTCCATTTAGGTTGCAGTTCAAGAGTATAATGATTAACTTGACATGGCTTGCCCTAAATGGAAGGCATCGCTCTCTATTGTTGAAGGGCCCTCCTACCTAAAGGGACCAAATTAAGTTACATCATCCATCACGTTCCTTTGGGCTGAGGCCCCAAAGGCCTATATATGAAGGAAAAATCCATGAGAGGCAGCAAGGCAGGAAGTAATTATAGATCATTAATGCCTTAGTGAGTTGTCTGGGTCCTCTGCATGGTGCTGGGGCCCTGCGGCATTTGGTGACGAGGAATTAGTCTTTTTTTTTTTTTTTTCAAATTCTGCCTTGATTACAAGATAAAGGAAATGTATATGTGGGGGATAAAATCCAGTTCTCTGGACAGTCTAATGTTGATCCCAAGCAGACAAAAGGCTTTTTCTAGGAAACCAATTCTGTCAACACAAAACATGTCTTATCAGCATGGAAGGACTTCCAACTTGGGGTCTAACCTTAATATCTGGGCTCATCTGGGGCACTCAGAGAAAACAGGGCATGCTCTCTTCATGTGGTTGTCCTTCTAGTTATTACAATTCCACTGACAACTCCATGGTGTCTAACACATCTCAGATTAACAAGACTTTACTCTTCACACTAGTAGAAATAAAACCTGGATAGTTTCAAAAATAGAGGATCCTTGCAAGAACATTATTACTAGTAAGGCAGTCACTCATTCTTTTTTATACAATGAGATTACCAGCTCTCGCCCATGTGTCCTCCTCCCCCCAAAGCAACCCCATCCCCATGGTGTAAAGGCTCCACTGTTGTTGTAATAAAAGCTAAATCCTTCCGTCCCCCCACTATCCTCCAACCACACGCACACTTTGATAAACTTTAACATCTTTCCTTCTTCCTCCTATACTGAGAGCTCACAACAGCATAGAATTGCAATAACAAAAGTGTGTCCCTCAGGTCTCATGGGACAGAAACATGGTGAGTCACTGGGATTTATAGCGAACCTATCCATGGATTTATTTTCAAAAAATCAGGAATTGAAGGGGTGCCTGGGTGGCTCAGTGGGTTAAGCCTCTGCCTTTGGCTCAGGTCATGATCTCAGGGTCCTGATATCGAGGCCCACATCAGGCTCTCTGCTCAGCGGGGACCCTGCTTCCTCCTCTCTCTCTGCCTGCCTCTCTGCCTACTTGTGATCTGATCTCTCTGTGTCAAATAAATAAATAAAATCTTTAAAAAAAAAAGGAAAGAAAGAAATCGGGAATTGAGTTATATCATTCTTTAACTGTTGGAGACTAGAGGACACTCACATGTAATCCAAAGACCACACAGCTTCTCTGCCTGTACTACCCATCTTGTTTCTTAGTCCATCCAAATTAAGCTCATTCCTCTGCGTCTCAGGCTACTGATCTGATAATTTGGATAAAGAAAGACCAGATATCCAATCATTTCACTTCTAGGTACGTACCAATGAGAACTGAAAACCTATGTCCTCATAGAAACTTGCCCATGAGTGATCTCAGCATCATCCTTCACAATAGCCAGGAAATTTAAACAAACAACCCAAACATCCATCAACTGATGGATGGAGAAACAAAATGGGGTATATCCTTACAATGGTATATTACGTGTTCATAAAAAGCAATGAAGTACAGACACAGGCTATGACGTGGATGAACCTTGAAAACAGTATGCTGGGCTCCTGGGTGGCTCAGTGGGTTAAAGCCTCTGGCTTCGGCTCAGGTCATGATCTCAGGGTCCTGGGATTGAGGCCCGCATCGGGCTCTCCGCTCGGCAGGGAGCCTGCTTCCTCCTCTCTCTCTGCCTGCCTCTCTGCCTACTTGTGATCTCTCTCTCTGTGTGTCAAATAAATAAATAAAATCTTTAAAAAAGAAAAAAAAGATAAAAGAAAACAGTATGCTAAGTGAAAGCCTCCAGAGAAGAAAAGGACAAATGTATCATTCCATGTATATGTTCAGCAAAGGCAAATCCATAGAGACAGAAAGTAGATTACTGGTTGTCTGGGGCTAGAGGGGAGGGACTGGGGATAGGAAGCTTCTTTTGGGGGAGATGCAACTGTTCTGAAAGTAGACAGAGGTAAGGGTTACACAACCTCATGAATACACTAAAAACCATTGAATTACATTCCCTAAAAAGGTGAATATCATGATATGTGAATTTTATCACATTTTGGAAAAAAGATTTTATTTATTTATTTGACAGAGAGATTACAAGTAGTCAGAGAGGCAGGCAGAGAGAGAGGAGAAAGCAGGCTCCCCGCTGATGCAGGGCTCGATCCCAGGACCCTGAGATCATGACCTGAGCTGAAAGCAGAGGCTTTAACCCACTGAGCCACCCAGGCACCCAAATTTTATCACATTTTGAAAAGAGAGAGAAACTAGACATCAACATGGGTCCTCGAAATACCTCTTCTTTATGTCCTTGAAGTCCTTTGCTGTAAAGTGTTAGTGACAACTCCTTTCAGCACTGATTCTAGAGAAGACCTAGGGGGATTCCTAATATTCTCTGCTTCAGGAGCCCCGTCCAGCTCTGCCCCAACCGGGTTCTTCAGAGCCCCCGGGGGTGACCAGCCAGACCACAGAGAAGGCCGCTGAAAACCCACCTACTCCAAACCAGGAACAGGAGACTCATTTTAAAGCAATTTTTAGCTGCGGAGGTTTTTCAGATCAACCCTTTTTACAAGAGACTGGCTGCACTGGGCTGTGTTCCTGTTTACCCTGTGTACTGTCCTCTCTTCTCCCTCGAAGAGGCAGGAG
>LNAC01000079.1:4656638-4719117 GCA_002007465.1 Ailurus styani
GGGGGGTCTCTGTGGCAGCTTTAAACAGCTCTTTGTTATGGTTATTTTGGAACATTCTAGAAGCCACTGCCTACCAGCCAGTGTGAGAAGTTGTTTTCGGCTGGTGAATGTCTTCTCGTGCTTGTGGCATAGCTTTATTTTATTTACTTTTTAAAATTCAGAGCCCATTTCCAGTGTGTGCCGTGTGTGTGTGTGTGTGTGTGTGTGTGTGTGTGTGTGTGTGTAGTGGGGGGTGGGGTGGGGTGGTGAGTCACTGAGAGAAGTGACTGTAATTTCAAACTAATAAGATTTCATTCCGTGCCCGAAGCACCAAAACAAAGAAATTACAGAGCAAACACCATAAATCACAGAAGACTGACAGAGAACTGGTCTTTACATATTCAAGGTCCCATGGAAATGGAGAGATAATAACTAAAGCACAAATGACAGATGACAGGTGAGAAAAATAAAATAATTAAGTTACAACATTTGCTGCTTCTTTCTAATGCTCCATTTTTTTTCAGACTCAGATCTGCTTCTGAACTTTTTGAAGACATACTAAAGGTACAAAGATTAGTAATTAAGTCATAGATGCATGAACAGCTTTAGGAAAATTACAATCAATTGAGCCTCCTTTTCATTATTAAGAAGGATTTGGGTTCAATAATAATATTTGTGCAGTGATTTTTTTTTAGGGTGCGTTTTCAGAGACCTTATTTATTTTAATGTGCATATCATTCCTATTTTACGGATGAGGAAACTGAGAAGGTGAGTGTCTCACTAAAGATAACATAATCAGTGTAGTAGAGCTGGACTTGAATTTTGTTTTCTGATTCTAAATCCTATGGTCTCTTCATCATATTCCACCATCTAGCATCTGACAATTAACATATTCAAACAGATATCTTTCCTGAAGGAGCCCAAATTCTATGATCCTAACCCGTTGCAGGCATGTAGCACTCAATAGAGGTCACTTGACTACCCTTGGGACTAAGAGATTAAGCTGTCACTGCTGATGAGAAAATTTCCAAATTCTTATCTGTACCATTCCATCAATGAACCATCCAGCAGAAGGCTGGGACCACAGTGCCCTTTACTCACTATTGGAGAGCTGTCACATCCAAAATGGCGCCCACTGAGAGAATGGGTATCTTCAGTCCTAATAATTACAGAGCACATACAAAAGCTGAAGTCATGCATAAACCCACCCTCCTTCAACCAGCCACTCACAAAAACTTGGAAACAACTCTAAATATCCATGACAGACCACTGGTTAAATAAATTATGTAACACTTCAAAAAGTATTGTGAAATATATGGTTAAATGAAAAAAAGCCAGAGCCTGCAAGAGTGTATATATTGATCCCATTTGTATTTTTTAAAAATGTGTTTACATATAAATGCATGTAGGTATGTGGAAATTATGGATGGCAGAATCACTGCCAAGGGTAGAACTGAGGTCTGGAGTTGGTACCTTGTGTACTATTTGAGTTTTTCATACAAACAAAAATTCACGTCAGATAACAATGCAACCATTGCAAAGAAAATGCCTTTTTATGAACTCCTCCCTCATATTTTTAAGTATTTTCATTGTCAGTCCAGCTGACCACAGAAAAATAAACAGCAAAATAATGTTGAGATGAAAACCTTCATTTTTATAGACCCCTGAAAGCAAAAATGCAATAGATGTTTGTCACTCACCATGTTCCACTTTCTCATCTGATTAAAACCACAAACTATTTGCATCTTCAAGCATGCGCTAAAGAATCTGTGTGTGTAACCCAGCCAGCCAGGCTAGGCTACAGCAAAAAAAAAAAAAAAAAAGTCTAAGAATTTAAGCTGGAAGGAAACTCCACCTTCCGTCTTGGCCGATGACTAAGCTAAGACTCTTTCTGCTCTTGCCTGCATCAAAAACAGTAAAACCTGCAACAGGACTTTCCCACAGGCTGGAAACCCAGCAAATTCAGGAAAATCGCCCTGAGCAGTTAAAACCAAGAGCCTAAATGAATTCTTCGCCAATCAGCTTCACCAATTAGCCAAGCATCATCCCTGGTCTCTGTGGGGCAAGGACAGCCTAAACGACTGCTTTCTAGTATTTTCAAGATTGAGTCAGCATAGTTTTAACTGGAATGTGTCTGGGCCTCTGGTGGGACCTTTTCTGTGGCCCTCCTGCCCGGCTGGGTTTGGGGTCCCTTCCAGGTCCAGCTCTCATTAGCACGTTTCAAAGTACCATCAGTTACAAACCACCTTCTAGATTCTGCCACATCCATGGACGTCTCATGTTATTAAATAATACTGGTCTTCAGACTGGCTTACTCCTTTCTAATAAAACATTTGTGAAATCAACCTGACTGTTGGTTACATTTTACAACATAAGTAGAACCCAGATATACGTATTTAAAAAATAAAAACTCACTACATACCAGGCACTCAGGGAATCACAGTTACATAATTATGCAGTCACGGATCGCCACTCATTTTCATATGTAGATTAGGCTATGCTTTTTTTTTTTTTTAGATTTTATTTATTTGAGAAAGAGAGAGAGAGCACACATGTGTGCAAGCAGGGGGGAAGAGCAGAGGGTGAGGGACAAGCAGGCTCCCCACTGAATGTGGAACCAGATGCAGGGCTCAATCCCATGACCCTGAGATCATGACCTGAGCCTAAATCAAGATCGGACACTGAACCACCTGAGCCACCCAGGTGCCCTGACCCTGCAACAAGCCTCGGTCTTGAACGCATGCATGCATACAAGCAAGAAAACAGGCGGTAAATATGCATATATCTCTCTCTATCCAAATTCTCATTTCCTGAAATCTGAAGCTGAAGAGACTGAGGCAAACATTTGGGTAAATTTCTTGCTATCAAACCTCATGTCACTTGCCATCTGGAACTCAGGAACCAAATAGATTTGAACAACTCATAGCCCTTTGTACTCAACCTTGCTACCTGGGCTTGGCCAAAAATTCATTATCTCCTTTTCATATTTACAACTTATGCAACTCTCAGTTCCTCTGTACTCAATAGAAGCCTCACCTTTTTTTTTTTTTTAAAGATTTATGTATCTATTTTAGAGAGAGAGAGAAAGAGCAAGCATGAGCAGGAGTAGAGGGAGAGGGAGAGAAATCCTCAAGCAGACTCCTCCCACTTCCCGCCCCCAGCATGAAGCCCGACACGGGGCTTGGTCCCAGGACCCTGAGATCCTGACCTGAGCCGAATCAAGAGTCAACCTCTCAACCGACTGAGCCGTCCAGGTGCTCCCGAAGCTTCACCTTGTTATGTGGTGCTGGCCACATCTTTGTCATAATGGTAAAAGTTGGATTAAGGGGCTTTGCCTGTATTAGGTGCCTTGTCACCAGCCTGCTTCCAAAGCGGCTATTCTGGCCCTTAGTGATTTCTTTCCTTGACCTTGATAACATGGATTACATGTTAATAAGTGATTCTACACTTAGCAAGTTCAAGGAAACATCAAGGCTGAGAATGGGAAGATGACAGTCAACAGGAATTCCAGCCCCATTTTCCAGAAGCAAGATCCCACCCACATCAAATGGGGTGATGTGCTGACTATCTCACAGAGCCCACTGCTATCTTACACAAGGCTGGTGCTCACTTGAAAGGTGAAGACAAAGGATTATCATCCTGAATCCTTGTGCTGATGTCACAATGCTCAGAAAAGGAGACGACTATGACAATGACAACTGCTTGAAGACTGTAAGCAATACCACCTACAGACCAAGGCTTGACGCTCCTGGTTAAGGTTGTCCACGATGACCTTGGCAATGTGGAGGAACCTAAGACCATGGTCCATGCCATCACTGCTCATGGCTCATGATGGTTCCATGATGATCATGGGTGAGGATGATCTATGATCATCCTTCTGGCATGCTGTAATATAATGTCCATGATCATTACTCCTGAATCCCTAGTCCTGCCAAGGCTGTGTGCAAGGTCATTCCGGAGCTGAATGGGAAGCTCACAGGCTTGGCCTCAGTACTGTTATCATTTCTAATATTAGTTTCCAAAATGAGCTCATCTCCCCACAGAGCTCTTGTGTTTATCAACAGCAAGCCAGAGCTTTTCAGCATAGTGCATTAATAATGAGCTGCTGCTGGCTTTTCCTAAATCCCCACTTGCTTGCATATACATCAGCTTGGGAGCCATTTAGATGTTACAGATCAACACTGCTAACAGCAGCCTATATATGGTGCATATGATAAAGCAAATATGGAATATGCTCTGGCAAGAAGTCAGGAAAGCACTGTTTTCTACCTTCAAAGGACCCTGGCAAGTCACTGTCTTATTTTTCTCCAGAGATATAATGGGAAGGGGAGACCAGTAGGATAAATTCAAATTACGAATTTTTGATCTCTAAATTTTCCTAAGACAGTTTCATGTACATACCCTAATTCCTGGTGGTGGTTTTTTAAAACATAATTGAGCAAATCTCCCACCTCACCTCGGCCAGTTTCTCTGTTTCGTTCATCTTTTACAAATGTTCCCACAATTCTAAAGATTTTATTTATTTATTTGACAGAGAGAGCGAGAGAGAGAGAGAGAGAGAGAGATCACAAGCAGGCAGAGAGGCAGGCAGAGAGAGAGGAGGAAGCAGGCTCCCCACTGAGCAGGGGGCCCCGATGTGGGGCTCGATCCCAGGACCCTGAGATCATGACCTGAGCTGAAGGCAGGGGCTTTAACCCACTGAGCCACCCAGGCACCCCTGTTCCCACAATTCTAACAGTCATGTTCTAGAAGTGGCCCTAGCAAATGGGAAAACTTATAAGAGTGACACAAGGAATGTCTGTCCAGACCCTTCTTCAAGCTTAGGCCATGCTAGGGACACCCAGGAACTTGTGCTTCACTATAAAGCATCTGTCTTAAAAAGTGCTGGCCATAAAAACAAATGTTCTTACATGTCCCCTTTCAACTCCACCCAACCCCAAACATTAATAAAATGAAAACAGCTGTGTAGACTAAAGTATTTGCGTTTCTGTAATGTGTCAGAATTTTCTGAAGAAAAAAGAAATCAACTGAAAAAAGCATAGATATTATTTAAATGGGATTCAGGCTCACTAGATCTTGAAACATCTCTAGCCTCAGAGAGAGTCTAGTCTTAAACTGGAGACAAGAGAAAATGTCTATGTTCTATGGCACTGTCTGTGGAGGAGGAAGTCTCTGGACGTGGGGAGGTCGGGGTGGCCATCATGTTGACTGTGACAGATCCTGAGCCTGATTTTAGGCTAAAGGTCTGATATTAGACCCTTAGTTTTTCAGGCCCTCACAGGCTGTCCTCATAACATTTAGTCAGAGTTGCATCATTTCAAGTTGGGTTCCTGTAAAGGGAGGCTCTTGAGTGTTAAGAACATTTGGAGCTACGGGGTGCCCAGGTGGCTCAGTGGGTTAAAGCCCCTGCCTTCGGCTCAGGTCATGATCCCAGGGTCCTGGGATCAAGCCCCACATCGGGCTCTCTGCTCAGCAGGGAGCCTGCTTCCTCCTCTTCTTCTGCCTGCCTCTCTGCCTACTTGTGATCTCTCTCTCTATCAAATAAATAAATAAAATCTTAAAAAAAAATAAAAGAAAACCTTAAAAAAAAAAAGAACATTTGCAGCTAGACGTTGCCTCAGCGGATCTGACAGCGTACATTCTTACATAACTCAGAAAAGCCCTAAATGGTGGTCACTCGAAAGAAAAAAAAAAAGATCTCTTTCTAGAAGGATTAAAGACTCCAAGGAGTCAAGCCATGCAGCCTCATCCATTCAAGTTCTGAATCCAGTCAACCACATCTTAGTGGCTTGCCTTTCACAGGGCCAGTGCACTGTGCGGCACAGAAAGATCTAGAGTTCATGGCGTGGGCTCACGGAACTCCTGCTGCAACCCGAAGGGATTACGACCATCTTTAATCGTGAAAGCAGTGTGCTAGTGGTCCTTCTTGGAGGAAGTTCAAGGGTTAGGGGCCTTCTCCTTGCCCAGATTTGTTCCCTTCACATATGTCCAAATCTTCCTCTTTCTCTTCCCTGGCCAGGAATTTAACATCGAGTTAACTGGGGTAAGAACAGCGGACGACAGTCTCCAGACCTTGAGGTCTGGGCACTCTCCGTCTCTAAAGGCTGGTAGGGCCAGCTACGTTTCCTCACACTCAAACAACTGCACATTCGTGGGGAAGGCACGCTTTCGGGATGAGGTGCTTTCTCATGCTGCAGTCTCTGAGCAAACGAAATTACCAGTTAAAAGGCTGGAAAGGAAATGGAGAGCTAAGGAAATGCATAAGAATAAAAATTCAATATACGAGCTAACAAAATTATGGAAGCCATAATCATAGGATGTAAGGAAGAAAATTCACTTAGGACAATGCGGATGATGTCAGCTGGGGGCGAGGGCGCCCTGGCTGTGTATCTACTCAATGAATCAGGGGGAAGAGCCAAATGGACTCGTTTATTTATTTATTTATTTATTTTTTTTACGCAATGTCTATTTCCACTCTCAGGCTGACGTCACTGGCTAAGCACTGGGCAAAGCCAATTTCATACTCATTTTTGAACAACTATCATCCTTTTGAATAACTACGAACATTAGGACCCACATAGTCATGACTCTGCTGCTCCCCACCCCCCACCAGCCCTGGGAACCGCGGCTTCCCATCCCACTGGTGAAAGTACTGGGCCCTGGTCTAAGGCTTAACCTCACTCCTGGGAAACAGCTGAACCTTGGACAGTCCCTTCTAGCGAGGGGAGAGTACCTGAGCCCCGACATCCAGGTGCAGGCTCTCAGACCTCAGGCACAAAACCAGGCTGCCACACGCACTGGTTTAATTCCTCTGCAGGTGACACCTTTCTTCCCACCAAACGTTTCGGACCTCCTCTGAGCCACCCCGAGGTGAGAAGGTAACATTTTAAGTTCTCATCCCGGCCGCCAGCATCCTGATCCTTCAGGCTCTCTGCCAAGAGACCTCTGGTTCTCGTAAGCTGTCTGGAAGGGCTTGCTTGGTGTAAACACAGCATCGACCACAAAAACACAACTCGCCACCCCTCAAAACTGAGATGCCACTGCGTATGGCAAGGGATGGTAGATGTGGAAATATTCTCCAGCCCGTCATCTCTGAAAATCAACTTTCCTTTCCATTTTGGCTGTAAGAATGTCTTTCCTTCAAAATACTGGGGTTTTGTTTTTTTTTTTTTTTGGTTGTTTGTTTTTTCCCCCATGCCCTGTCTTTGCTGTTTCCTCTGCACCTCTGGGAGGAAGGCTTCATTACAAGGTTTCTCCTGGCGGAGAAGAATTGGCTCCCCTCCCCTGGAGCTAGATGACTCCCCGAAGAGCCGATCTTTGAGCAGGAAGGGACAGGAACCCCAGAGGGCCCTCTGCCTGACGCCTGCTCTCTGCAGGAGGCGAAGGAGGTAGTCTGGAGGAGGACAGGCTCGTGGGGTGGGGGGAGGGAGAAGGGCACCACCGATTTTCCAGTTGGCCAGTGAGTGATTAACTCTATTAGGAGGGACTGGGGATCACACAGTCAGCAACCCCCAAACGGGACTCTAACGGGGCTATAACCTCCCAGTGACCCTTTGTAATGGGAGAGGCTTGAGAGCTGGTGTCTGCTTTCTGGGCCAACAGGCGGATCCATGTTCATCTCTCTAAACCCTTGTCCCTCACTAGCACCCGCGGCTGGAAGGCCATAGTCCACATGGTGATGGGAAACGCAGGCCTTTGTGCAAAGGTCCATGAAACGCCTTACAGATTTGAATCGCAGCCCAAGTTTGGTTTCGAAGATGGAAAAGACCAACTGGAAGGTGGCTTTGTGCTTTAAACATTTCCCATCTTCTACCTTCTTCTTAGAGTCTCGCTTGCCAAGCTGTTCAGACTTCTTGGGAACACTGGTTTCCAAATGAACGTAGACATCAGGGATATAGAAAGACTGCTGCTAAGTGTGAAACATTCTAGATTTGCCACAAACAATTTGCACGTGAGCTCTAAGTAATTGCACGTCAAGTCAGCCCTGTGCCCAGATGCCACCGTCTCGGAAGGGCCTTCCCTGACTACCTTCCCTAACACAGCTACCTCTCCCCACAGCTTTTTACGTTTCTTCATGGAATTTTACCTTGCCTCCATTTAGACTATGTACTTTTATTTTTATTGGCCCCATTCTCACCCTGAGCAGATGCCCCGCCTTACTCAAGAGCCAGAGTCTGATACAGTGCCTGGGTCATTGGGGGATCCTTGGTCTTTCTACCTGTCTCAGCCCGGAAGTCTCTGCCTCAGTTTCCCACCTGGCTGGCTGCCCCTCACCCTTCAAGTCTTAAGTTAAATGAAACAGCACAAAGGGCTCTTACTCGATCACCTTCTTTCAAGTAGGTCTCCGCTCTTACCCTGGTTGTGGCCCAAACAATAGTCAGACCATCCTGACTGTATCAATTTCCTTATTTCTGTCTGTTCTGCCTCCACGATAATCCCAGGAGCGCACGATGGCATCTGTCTTGCTTGTTGCTCATTCTCTGGCACTTAGGCTAGTGTCATCAGACGTTGGTTAAAGGAATAAATGAGTGACTAAGATTCGAGATGTTGCCAGCGATGACAGGTAAGAAAGAAGATCTGACCCTCTTTTTAAAAAGCGAATAAAGTCTGGTTTCTGATTGGACTCTTTGTCAGTTCAGAAACAAACAGAATGGTTAATTTCATACTGAAAACACCTTGATGGAATCTCGACTGAATGTGGGTCCCGACTTTCCATCAGGGACACTGGAGAACCATTCCAGACGGTGGGGAGGAATTTTAAAAAGGAATTTTAAAAAGATCTCCAGGGCGCTACCTCAGGATTTTGTAGATTTTTCAAATGTGTCTTTAGCACCCTGAACTCTCTGTTACTTCTTTGCAGGTCTGTCTCCTGCAGGGGACAGCTCTTAAAGCATCTTTGTGGACGATGCTTTATTTTACCCAATTATTTGAGTGGCTACTATGTGGTAGCTTTGAGGGACAAGAAGGAGCTGTCTAGTAGGGAATGCCGGCACAAGATCCAGGTGACTTTTCCAAAGATGATGCCGGTGCTGAGTCTTGCAGCAGACAGGGGACAGGGACATCATGAGAGGCAGTGGCAGTTCCGGGAACAAAGCAGAGCAGGGCATGCCTAAAGTGCGCACCCTGAGATGGGAGTGTGGGTCATTACCAGGAGTTCTGTGATTCCAGAGAATGGATGCAGGAGGGGCTAAAGGTAGAGATTTAGGTAGGGATCTCATCATAAAAGGCCTTAGAGGTAGTTTTAAGGTGCTTGGACATTTACATGTTTTAAGGAGCGGTGTGTGGTCAGTTCTGCACGAGGGGTCACGCTACATGCTGTGTGTATGTGTGTGTGGGGGGGTGCAATTGAATAGCTGGAAGGAGATTCATCAGAGAGTTAATGCAATAGTGCTAAATAAAGATGATACAGGCTTACGCCGAGGGAATAGGTCCAGAAATATGGGAAATATAAAATTACAAGGACACAGTATAGAATAAAAATCTCTACTAAATGAATAAATGGACCACCCATGGCTCCCCAGAGAATGGCTCTGCTCGCTGCTTCAGGCAATGGATCAATCTGAGAAGTGAGGACCGAGTGGACGTGAACTGTTTTAAGTCAGTTCGTGTTTATTTTATAGCTTTTCTGTTTCACAGCTCCCTGTGTGAAGGGAGATCATTGAGATGTTTCGATTTAAAAATCCTACTTTCAGATCTACCAAGCTCCTGAAAAAATAAAAGTCAACAAGTCATTTGTGTCAGTAAATAATTTAGGATTGTAGCTTGTAGCCAGTAACTAGGACATAATTGAGAATCTTACATAAATTGCTATATAAGACCTTCTTTGATACCATGAAACTTCCAGGCTCAGCTACTGTGGTGAACAAAAAATTGTAGGGTTGATTACTACAGATTTGATCATACATCTCATGAGATCAAGGTTCCTGAATCAACCAGCATATCAAATAGAACACACATTTGATATAGTGAATCAACAGCCTACATGTCCTAACAGAATTAGTTTTTCCACATATTATTAAAAAATGACACAGCACTCTTTAAAATCCAAGTTCTTTGTGAACTATTCATTCAATTAGAAACAGTAATAAAGCAAGTTAATAGACTATCTGCACCCCGCTGAGAAGGGGGTATTAGAGAGCAGCTTCTCAATGGTTCTCATGAATGCTGGGAAAGCCAGCCCTAAAATAAAGGGGGAGAGTACACAGAAATTATGTAGTGTTTGGTTGTGGAAGATGTTTTGTAGTTATATTTAAATATACAGTTGGCCCTTGAAACAGCATAGGGGTTAGAGGCACAGATGGAAACATGGAAAATATGCGTGTAACTTAAAAATTTTTTTTTCTGTCTTTCTTTTCTTTTTTTATTTTAAGTCAACTTGACACCACATGCAGGGCTCAAACTCACCACCCTGAGGATCTCTTAAGTCCCATGACTTCCACGCTCCACTGACTGAGTCAGGCAGGCACCCCTCGCATGTAACTACTAATAGCTCATTGTTGACTATAAGCCTTACTAATAATACAAACAGCCAGGTAACACATTTTTGTAGGTTATATGTGTTAAGTACTGTATCCTTACAATAACTGAGCTAGAGAAAACAAAATGTTATTCGGAAAATCATAAGAAAAATACATTCACCTTTACAGCGGTAGGCTGTATTTACCGAAAAAACCCGAGAGTAAGTGGACCCGTACTGCTCAAACCCATGCTGTTCAAGGGTCAACCGCCTCTGTTATCCTCTAATCAATCCTCGCTAATGCTTGATCGGAGGCTATAAAAATAAAGTTAAGAGCCTCCTTGGCGTTGGAGCTGCAATCTTTAGATCTCTATCTGGTTTCCACAACTGGTCCCAAGTGAAGCTAAATACCGGCCTGAACAAGAGGGTCCCCTCTCCTCATTTTGTTATTTACATGTTGCCTGAGTTAGAGGGAAAATTCAAATGCCTTCCTGAAAGCTATTCTGCAACATGAAACACTGTATGTGGCGTAAGGCGACAAAAACAAGCTGAAATTTGCCACAAAATGATACATGGAAGAAAACCGTAGTGCTGCCCCACAGAGGATTAATTCTCCATGCTTCTTCATTGCCTCTATGGAACAAACAAAAATCCCGAATCTGGATTGGGGTAAGGAGAGGTTTATTGGGAAAGGATTCTTGCAAGAAGGGGAAGGGACGATGGCAATGGGGCAACCCATCTGATCCGGAGATCTGCGAGCGTTCAAAGACTAGGCAGGTTCAGAGATTTCCTCTACTAGGGAGGAAGGAAGCTGTTCCCTGGGTGTGGGGACGTGGACAGGACAGGACAGATCTGGGCATGCAGACCCTGAGCTCAACTTGTTCTCAGGAGGGCCCTTCAGGAGGGGCTGTGCTGTTGGGGCAAAGGTGGGTCCAAGTTCAGGGGTGTGGGCAGGGAGAGAAGTTTGAAGTTTGGTCAAGTCATGTATTGTCTGGACTGGTCAGGGGAGACAGGGTTCAAATCACTGCCAAGGCAAAGAATGGGAATTGGAGGGTGGAGTCCGGCCTTGTCACAGGTAAAGGAGGGGGAAATCTGTGAGTGTCGTTGAAGTCAGTGGGGGAAGGGTGGGTCCTTGTAGTGAGTCATTTCCTGGAACACAAAAGAGGGGAGGATTATCTCCAGGGTTTCAGGTAAAATTCAACAGATATGCTCTTGGCTTAAAAATAAAAGAAAGGGAAGAAGATATCGAGAACTTTATCTAAATGGGTTTTGATTTGCAGGAGAAAGTATAGGTTTAAAAGGACTTTGGTGAAAGTACTTAGAGATCAGCTCTGACATCGCCAAACCCCTTCAAGGCCTTCAAACCATCATCTTAGATTAAGGACGAGCCGAAGAAGAAAACTGCCAGCAGTTTTCTGAGAAGCTGACACGAGGTGAAACCAGGACTTGGGTCATTGAGTGAAAAGGTGCAAACTTTCCTTAGAAGAAAAAAAAGATCCAGTCTTGACCGAAGGTCTCAAAATCCTCTCTTATTTGTCCCATATGTGTGATAGTGACTCATGGTCTGATTGTTTTTCTTTGAACTTTCCTAAGGGGTGGCTTCGCCCATCCACAAACATTCTCTCTACCACCTACAGGCTAACCCACTGGGCCCATTCCAAAGACTCTTCATTTCCTCCAAAGACACCCTTTATTTTAGGCTGGACACTGTATGAGGGCGGATTGGGCAGGATTATCAAGATCACATCCTCCACTTATCATATGTAAATGTAGGTATTAAGTGTCTTACCAAAATGATGTTAGATTGAGATAAGAATATGTTGGGTGCCTGGGTGGCTCAGTGGTTAAAGTCTCTGCCTTGGGCTCGGGTCATGATCTCAGCATCCTAGGATCGAGGCCCGCATCGGGATCCCTGCTTCGGCGGGGAGCCTGCTTCCTCCTCTCTCTGCCTGCCTCTCTGCCTACTTGTAATCTCTACCTCTGTCAAATAAATAAATAAAATCTTTAAAAAATAAAAAAAATTAAAAAAGAATATGTTTGGGGGAAGAAAGGATCACATTTGGAAGTGCTATGCCATCTGTGGACTTGTAGGCTTCTTCTTTTTTAAATATTATTTTTAGAAACAATGACTGACTCGTGGAACTTCTATTTCATGTGTGGAACCTATCACCACGCTTCTGACATCATATTTTAGATACAGAAATGCTACGGTTCCTATTTCTACAGCATTTGCTTGTGTCCCGCAGTTTTCACAGTAGCTGTGAAGAGCTGGCGTGAGATCAAATTACACTCCAGCACCCTCTCATCATCTTAAGAGACAAGCACATTTTAATCTGCTTTTACTCACCCAGGGGTCCACCTGGATGTAGTTGAGGACGAAGCGTGGGTAGCAATGACTAATGCATTAAGTTTATGGTTACAAGATCCCCAAACGAATAACTACAGGTGGACACTTAAGCCTGATGTCTCTGCAAAACCCCAAGAGGCAGATGTTTTAGGAGACGCCTTCATGCTTATCTTCGCGCTTGTCTCAATGTCTAGTGTTTAAATGCACATAAGCTCAGCGTTTCAGGTTGCAAAAGGTGAAAAATGGTCAGGGGACCGCAACAGAGTGTTTATCACAGGGTTTTGATTTGGGTGTCTCTCCATTCACCTCGGCTTTTGTAGGGTGATCGCAATCACAAAAGTTGCTGTTCCATTTTTCAAGGATATTTTCTGAACCCGGATCCATCTCAAGAATGGCACTTTAGGTTTTAATCTTAAAGGTGACACCCTAAAAAGGCTCTAGGTGGTTTTGTATCCTTTTATAGATTTTCCTTAAACTATATTCCTCATGAATGTATAAAATTACACAAGATCAATGTCCATAAGAGAGCTAGATAACCGATCAGCACACCTTCAACACCCCTGTAGGTAAGGGAGAGGTTTTTAAATACAGACGCACTCAGACTCTTGACAGAGTTTCAATTATTTAATCCATTCAATGTAAATCATCCCCTTTTAATGGCCCCCGGGGGAAAGAGTCAAACATTCTTTGTAGCTTAGCATGCTTTTTTTTTTTAAGCATAAAATCCAGTCTTAAACATTCGAAAAGCTTTCTACAATACAAATTTAGGTTTAAATTTCTGAATCCAGGCCCTAAAAAGCAAAAGCCTCAAAGGACATTTAGCTTGTTGGGAATGGACATTTAGCTTGTTGGGAATGCTTACCCAAGTGAAGGAGTTCCTATTTTTTTTTTAATGAATTCTAATGAAACAGTCACATTGTGATTTTTGTTGGCTAGAGAAAAATGGAGACTTTCAATCGTCCTTCCCCACCGCCCCCATGTCCCCTCTTTCCAGCTAAATGTGTTTCCCAATGTAGTCAAACACTGGAAATTGCTCAACCTTGATCTATTTCATGGGCCCCTTGTTTAAGAAGCCCTCGTGCGGGTGTGGTCAGGCTGGGATGGGCTCACTTCTCACGGGGCAGCCCTGATCCAGGTGGATTGTACTGTTAGTATTAAATGTAGAGATTCATTTTCTCCTTTGCCTGAACTTTCTATTATGGTCTCATAAAAGAAATCAGCTCTCTTATTTCATTCATTGAGCCTTTATTTGTATAGCCGTGTTAGTTTAAAAGGAAGCCAGCTTACTGCTGCTCACAGCTTGCTAATTTCCAAGTTATAAGAGTTTTTAGAAAAACCTTCCAAATGTCATTTCCCAACCTCTAGAGTCAAACTGCTCTGTATTTGAAAAACATTTTCAGATTGAACGAAACATTTCTTCCCCCTCTGATTTCAGTGCCCGTGAATGCCAGAAGAAATATAATTTTGAAAGGAACAAAAACTAACATCTTTTTCTAGTTAAATCTGCGCATATGCAATACAATGAATTCCCATGTGCCCCAGCGTGCACGCGCACGCACAAGGAGGCTCAGAGCAAGATTTGCGAACTTGATGTCTGCCATTGCCTTTGTGCTTGAATTAGGACGAGTCTTGAACCTTCAGTGAATCCCTCTGCCCCCTCCTCGGCCTGAATCAGACTTGGGGTGGGTCCAACTGTCTTCCTAAGGACCCTTTTCACTGTTGCTCTCCATGGGGGACCTCACGAAAAATTGGTAGGAGCTAACCCAGTGAAGGTGTAGGGGCGCCACTCCGGGGAAATTTTCTAGGATCAGATGCGTTGTTGAAGTCAGAACATGGGATCAAAGACTGACAGTCCGGAAAGACCCATCTGCGTCAATGTTTCTCATAATTGCAAAGCTCTCCAAGTAAGAGGGGCCCTGTGGTTGTTTTATTCAAGTCCATATTTCAGAGGTGGTCAAACTGAGGTCCAGAAATGTCATTTGGGTAGTTATTAGTAAACTCTGGACTACCATGGGTTGCATACCTGGACAGCCAGCAAGCTAGGAGCCCATCCCAGCCTGCTGAAACACACGCTGTGTTAAATAGGGAGCGATTTTCGCTTGGATTAGAATCTGAGTCTCCTAATTCTTAGGAGAAACAAACCATCCTCTCATTCAATTATTCCTTTTAGGCTGAAAGATTCCTGAGTCATCCTGACCCCAGTTCCCTCTTTTTCTTCTGTGCTCATGCATGCACGCCGAGTCCTGTTTAATGTTCTATTTATCCCAAAGCAGTATGCAAACCCTATGCTGTGATCAAACACTGTGTGGCTAGGCGGCCAAAGAGATAGAAAGGGTGAACCGCCCTCCTATCAATCAAGGAGGTAGAATTCAGGGAACTTTTTCTTATTTTCTTGCTTTTTGTATTAACATGGTTCGCTACTTGTAAAATGAAAAAATAAAATTAATTGAATGTGTTAAATACATAAAAACGTGGGGGTACATTGAACATATTTAAGGGAAAGGCTAGTGTAGAGGGCAGTAGCTCATGGCCAGGATTCTGGGATCAGACAGTCATGGGTTCAAACCCCGTCTCTGCTCACACTGCTTCTTTGCCTTTAAAAGGAGAATAACAGGGGCGCCTGGGTGGCTCAGGGGGTTAAGTCTCTGCCTTCAGCCTGGGGCGTGATCTCGGGGTCCTGGGCTCGAGGCCCACATCAGGCTCTCTGCTCAGTGGGGAACCTGTTTCCCCCCCTCCCTCTGCCTGCCTCTCTGCCTACTTGTGATCTCTATCAAGTAAATAAATAAAATCTTAAAAAAACAAAAAAGGAGAATGACAACAGTGCCTCTAATGCATTCAGTAACGTCCGTCAGTCCATCGCCCTGCATCTAGCACAGCTGGGACTCGACCAATGGTGGCCGTCACCGCACTGAGAGTCATCATGGTCTTGAAAGCTGGAATGGAGCCTGGGCTCCTCGGAGGAACACTCGGGCTGTGCTGACAGTCACACGTGGCTTACGCTTCTAAATTTTAGCTGTTATTTACTTCTAAGCACTTATACTGTGGCTCCTTGAAAATTACATAATCCCTCTGCCTCCCAGGGGACAAGGTAAGAGCACGTGGGCCGGAGCCAGACCCCCGAGGACAGGGCTGGAGCTGGGGCTCCGACACCAGCAGAGGGACCGGAGAGAGGGCTGGGGTCCGTCAGGCCTGCAAGCCTCAGTTTCCCAGATGAACCCTCAGATGACTGAGGCCCGACTCCCACCAAGCAGGCCTCGTGCCTCCCGGCGACTGTGTGTGCCCGCGGCGGCCACCAGGGCAAGAGGGCCTGACTGGGGCTGGTGGCAGCCGGGCCTCTCACTTAGGAGGGCCTCCCGTGCTGTCTGGCCTGGGGAGAAGAGGCTACAAAAGCCTTCTCTGGGGAAGCTCTGGTGCCGCACCTGTAGAAGGGCAGGGAGGAGGAGAGAGGACATCCAGGAGGTCAATAAGGCTGGGTTTGTCTAGTAGCTCTCAGGCTTCCAGAAAATTCCAGAGGCCTAACGAAAGCATGACTTTCCAGCTGTAAACGGGTAGAGCACTTAACTGCTAAAGGCCTTTCCTTCCCCTTCCCAGCAAAGGGGAAATTTCCTGACTCCCCAAAGCTCTGGGACAGGCTCCTCATCCTCATGCTAGGGGGCCCACAGGCGTGGAATGCAGATGAAGGTGCCCAGGGAAGCCTGGGGAACGCAAGGCGTGGTGACAAGAAAAAGGCCGGCCTTCCCCAGGAGGTTCGGTCACCTTAGGCAAGGAGAGTCCCCAGTCACCTCCTCTTTGTGGGACAAAGGGCACCTCTTATCCTCACTCCTCCTTTTCCACGGGGCTGCTCTGCAAGGTGGTGTGGCCTGGTACGGCAAGCCCACAGGACCCACGGGCCACCGTCCTCAGGGTTCCAGCCCCGAAACCAAGCTACCAAAGCCCTTCTCCACCCTCCTGGGTTCCAGGCCTTCTGGAGAAGTGGAGCAGTCTGGGGCACATGGTCTGACCAGGGGGGTTCCTCACAGGGACCCCAGCACAGAGAAGCGAGAGACAAAGGTCTGGGAAATCTGTGACATGGCTGTCATACGGACGGGGTGCTTGCAAAGGAGACGTTCCAACCTCGCAGGCCCAGTGCGTTTCCCGAAGAATTGGACTGGGGGGTGGGGGGGGGCATGAGCAAAGTGCAGCCACATTTCAAGCAAGATGAGAAGGACCTGGTGTCTTGAGATAGAACCAGGGGTGAGCACTCCCTGTGTCACTCACTGGTTCTGAACCTTTGGGTAAGTCACTTAACCCTTTAGGTTCCAGTTTGCTCATCTGTGAAGATGTAAAGGGCCTGGCGTGGAGAGGAGGCTCTTATTACAAGCAGACCCATTTCAGGAATACAGCTTTGTAAATGGAATTGATTGGGAGGGGAAAAAAATTGAGTTGTTTAGATTTTGTTTGAAAATTTTATCTGAAAGACTGCCCCCCTCCCACATGGCCTATTATGGATTCTCTGACAGGGAAGGAATCCAGGACAAAAGTCCCGTTCAGGAGGGGGCTTGGTAAAGCCCTGGGGGGACTGTCCCGCACGCAGAGGGGGACAGCAGCCTCCGACCCCCTTCCCGGGGCCACTCCAGTGAATTCAGAGAATCCTGAATGCCTTTTGCTCCTCCCTGCCTGGCTGCTTCTCGCTTTCTGCTCTGGACAGGACTTGGCAAAATGCTATTCGGTATTTTGGTTGCTTGTTTTTATATAAGACTTAAAAAGCTACCATAAAACCAAAGGGAGAAGAGAAGGACTGACTGCACACCAAACTCTATGAAATGTTTAGCATTGTGCCTTATTTTAGGAGCTCCATAAAGCTTGCCATTGGCAACGATGTGGATGGAACCAGAGGGTGTTATGCTAAGTGAAACAGGTCAGAGAAAGACAATTATATGATCTCACTGATATGAGGAATTTGAGAAATAAGACAGAGGCTCATAGGGGAAGGGAGGGAAAAATGAAACAGGGAGAAACCATGAGAGACTCTTAATCTCAGGAAACCAACTGAGGGTTGCTGGGGGGTGGGGGGAGGGATGGGGTGGCGGGGTGACGGACACTGGGGAGGGTATGTGCTATGGTGAGCGCTGTGAATTATATAAGACTGGTGATTCACAGACCTGTGCCCCTGAAACAAATAATACATTACATGTTAATTTAAAAAAAAAAAAAAGCAGCAGCTCCATAAAGGTATCCTGCCTCCAGGCCCCTGGGGTTTCTAACAACTTCATACCTAACTAAGCTCTAAAGCCATCACATACCCATGAGATAAACTAAGTGGCATATTTAGAAGGGGTCCTTGGGAATGGGGGCCGCTCCCTGGGAGGGTTACGATTCTGCTCCATCCAAACAGAACCAAACCCAAATCCAGTACTGCAGTCTTGGGGGCCGGGAGCAGAGACAGTATTGGGGGGTGGGGTGGCAGGAGGGGTAGGGGAGAACGTGGGCACATTTTCCAGGCATCATCAAAAGAGAAGGGGGGGATCATTTTTCAAGTAATGAGAACGATCCACAGAGAGTCCCAAACGATGTGTTCCACCAGTTTTAAGCTTTTCTTTTTTTTAAACTTAGACTAAAACCAAACTATTTCCTTATTGTGTTTCAAAACCAAACCCATACAGTTTGCATAACAAACCCCCTAGAGACATTTACTTAATATTTAACTAAGACTAAATTACGAGATGCTACTTCAGAGAAACCGGGCAGCTTCTCTGCAGCCTAATTCTGTTCCATTCAGTGCACGCTAGCGTGGGTTACAATCTGGCCAGTGTTGAATACTTTTCAAGACTCATTAATCTCAGGCAAGAACTAATTTAACGAGCAGGGCAATCTTTTGAAGTGAACGGTGATAGTGGTTTAAACAGAGGATTAGGAGCTAATCACATTTAACGTCATCTCTGGGCACTAAAATTGACCCCAGACGAGGGGGGGTGAATTACAGGGACCGGGCGGCCGTTCCCCTCTTCTTCCTCACTCCCCGGTGGGACGGCCAGATGGCAGCCTGCCCACGTCCAGAGATGTCCCTGCATTCTGCCCACCGTGACAGGTTATCACAAAGTTTGCCTCCTAACCAACTGATGGGTCAGCTTTATAAAATACTACTCTAGACTCCACGGCAGTTAGACACTGTCTAGATCATGGGCACAGTTTAAGTGTGAATTTCAGGTCTGCTTTTTACCATAGATATCACCTAGTGTTCAATAAACAGAATGTGAGCCATGTGAAATGCATCATTTCAAACTTGAGCTCTCCAATGTGAGTTAATATGACTGGGAAGACTAGGAACAGAAGGGCCTGGAAAAAGAAATCTGTTCAGATTCCTTTTATATTCGCCAAGCAATTAAGCATTTTCCTTTAAAGTGTTCCTTCGATCCTGTTGAACACAAACAGCAGGCAACCTAACAATGATTCGGCAGTAGATTGGATATGGATGTCAGCTGCAGTGTCTAACATTGAGGGGATTCACCACAAAGAGACAAAATTAGCAAGGCCATATTAGCGTTTGGTCTTGCAAAAGAGGGGACATGGGTTTGGTGTTTTTGTTTTTGTTTTTTTTTAAATGTGATCTGGCCCAAGGCTGGCTCTTTTGCTTCTTACTCCACACCGTAGCTGAAGCTCTTCTAAGGGTCATACGGTGAACACATAAAGAGGACTCATGACCATGTCATATTGCAGGCCTCCAAGGATTGTCTAGCTGAGTCCTTTCATTTGAAAGCTGGGGGTGCTGCCGGCCAGAATCCTCACCTGCCTGGAGCAGGTTTCACTGCTAGGATTACAGTCCAAGTCTTGATATTCCAACCTGGCCCATGGCCCTGCGCCCCAATTAACTGTCTATCCCCACCCCAAAATAGCTGCTTGGACCAAGTACAGCCAATGTAGACACTGGCATGAGATGGCTGGAATCATGAGACTTGATGAACTGGGTCCGATGGTCTTGAAAATCTAAAGGAAAAGACACTTAGGAGGTGACCAGCTTGCAACAAGAGGTAAAGCAGCAGGTCCATGGGGTCACAGCTACATTGAGGACCACACTGTCCACCAGCATCTGGCCCCATGACGTTCTGGCTCTCAGATTCCCCGGAACCTTATGCCAAATTCCCCCTTTCCTGAGCGACGTTGAGTGGGTCTCTGTTTCTGGAAACCAAAAAACACTACCTATAAACATCAGCCTGGCGTTCCTTTCATGGTATTACAGGACCAGATCCTTCTGACCACACCTCAGAGCTGAGGATGGAGGAGGAAGGAGCCCCCTCCCTTCCCCACCACACACAGGCCTAGCTTCCAATCAGGGACGTCAGTGGAAGCCATGAATTCTTAGAAGAGAGATGAACTCTGCCTGAAAACCTTCAGAAGCAGCCATCAGAAAAACTGTCAGAATAGTTTGGATAAGGTAATAATTTCTTAAAAATAATCCTACTTAAGTAAGAATGGTGGGGAATAGATCTTTTGATGTTAGGTCAAAAAATTTGCAAATTTTCTCATATGCAACTTTGCCATGTTTACAAGTGAGAAGAATGTTTACAAGTAGAAAAAAAGGCAAGGAAAAACTCGAGACAAATTTTAACTTTATTGGAGTTCAGGCAGCCCGAACCAGGTTTTCTAAGGGCTGGAGACCGGAGTGAGCTATTTATGGCCAGAGAAACTACAGGCCAGAAAGATTAGGTGCCTGAAAATAGGAATCCCACATTCAAATGCCTGGAAGGGGCCAGGGTGGTCACAAAGGGTTAGACAACAGGGAGTGGTGAGGTCTGTGTCCAAACTAAACACCCAGTATAAAAGCACTGAAATTCAGTTTTTGGAAAAGATTTATTTATATTAGAGGGTGGTAGAAGGGCAGAGGGAGAGAGACAGAGAGAGAATCCTCAAACAGACTCCCTGCTGAGCGTGGAGCCCGATGTGGGGCTCAATCCCAGGACCCTGAGATCATGACCTGAGCCAAAATCAAGAGTCAGACACTCAATCAACTCAGCCACCTGGGTGCTTCTGAAATTCAATTTTAAGGGCGCCTGGGTGGCTCAGTGGGTTAAAGCCTCTGCCTTCGGCTCAGGTCATGATCTCAGGGTCCTGGGATCGAGGCCCACGTCAGGCTCCCTGCTCAGCGGGTAGCCTGCTTCCTCCTCTCTCTCTGCCTGCCTCTCTGCCTACTTGTGATCTCTCACTCTCTCTCTCTCTCTGTCAAATAAATAGATAAAATCTTTAAAAATAAATAAAAATAAATGAAATTTAATTTTAAAGGACTTTAAGTCACTATTAATGATACCATAAATTTAAATACCATTGCTCAAAGTCTCAAACTTCTAAAAATCTTATCTATAAAGATACATGATCTCTGATCCATGGAAAGAATAGCTCACTATCATTTTATAACTGATGAAAAAATCAATTAAAAAACTAAAGCCCCTTGGGCGCCTGGGTGGCTCAGTGGGTTAAAGCCACTGCCTTCGGCTCAGGTCATGATCCCAGGGTCCTGGGATCGAGGCCCACATCGGGCTCTCTGCTCAGCGGGGAGCCTGCTTCCTCCTCTCTCTCTGCCTGCCTCTCTGCCTACTTGTGATCTCTCTCTCTGTGTCAAATGAATAAATTAAAAAAAAATCTTTAAAAAAAAAAAAACAAAAACAAAAAAAAAACTAAAGCCCCTTAAAAAAAAACACTCAAAAGGCAGACTAACAACTCACAGAGGAGTTCATACAAACGGCTAATAAATATCTGAAAAATGCTTTCATCTTCACTAAAACTATATGAAATGAAAATTAACTGAGATACCATTTTTTTTCATTGGTGAAATTAGCAGTGATTAAAAAATGAGAATGCACAAAGTTTATGAGGAAAAGTCAAAATGGGTACTCACATATGATGGAGGCTCTGATACCAAACTATTTCTAGGAAAATGATTTAGCAACAGAGTTCAATGATTTTATGAACTCTGTGTGTCAGGAAAAGTTTTGCTCCCTTAGGAATAAGTCAAATGTTTCCTAGTGGATGTAATTGAATCTCATTTTGGTTTGGTCAGGACAAAGTCAAAGACAAATTTGTGGCTCAACTTTGAATCAGCAGGCTACATGTCATTTCAGACTAGGCCTTTATCTCCTAATTTCTCCATATTTCCCCTAATTTTGCTTTTCCCATTTTTTTCTTGCATCTCATTCTGAATTCCAGGAGGTACCTTAAAAGAGGCAGCATATAAATAAGTAAAATATCACAAGAAAAGGAGCTTTCCGAGGATCAACTCTAGTATCAATATTTGCATTGCTATTTCACTAAATGGAGAATAACTTGATTTCGCAAAAAGTGAGATTTTGCTTCATGTTACAAAGCCGACCGCCATGCAGTTTCAATGAAATGGCCTCTCACCGTTTTGAGACACAGCAATACTATTTGAAAGCTTTTATTTTTTGGTGGGGCTGCCTCCACATCGCAGAAGTCAAGAGGGGGGACAGTCACTCTGGACAGTGACTCTTCCTACAGCACGGTGTACCGTGTCTTTTCATGAGAATCGAGGCTGATAACCACTCAGGGTTATCTCTGCTCAGTGAAATCCAATGGCTGAATCCAATGTCAGGTCAAACAGCCTGATTAAGTGACAGAAGAGGGAAATGATGATTTGATTGCTGTCTTTCAGCTAACTGAAAAGGCTCGCCTGTCTAAATTTTCTGGGACAAAATACTTTGACTTGTCAAGAAAGTTACATAAAAGACACTTAGATAGAATACAGAGTTCACAAATGTCATATGGGCAAACCTGAAACACAATCATAGCAAATATGCAATAGAAGGTAACTTTGGGGGGCACCTGGCTGGTTTAGCTGGTAGAATATGCAACTCTTAATCTTAGGTGTTGTAAGTTCGAGCCCCAGGTTGTACGTAGAGATTACTTTAAAATAAAAATCTTTAAAAAAGAAGAGGGTAACTTTGGGCAAGTCATTTTAATGCTTAAAGCCTTGGTTTTAATGTCTCTTTTAAAAAAAAAAAAAAAAGGAGAAACTCTTCATGTCATTTAGCTCTAAGAAATGACAGAAGCAGCTGCCTTCAGCCCCGGAGGCCCTGGGAGCCAGGATCAAATCCACTTAACCCAATATGATCCTGAGTGAGTTATTCAGTCTTCCTAGACATCAGTTCCTGATCTGTAAAATGGGCTGGCATTCACCACCTCTCAGGATCGCCGGCAGGATTCAAGGAGGTAAAAATATGGAAAGCATTGTCACAGTGAGTGGTAATAAACACTGATGCACTCAGCATAGGATATGGTTCATTGTTACTTGAAGCATTACTATCCCAATCTATAAAATAATGAAAATGATACTCGCCCATTGTTATGAAATCAAATAAGATAACAAACACGGCCGTCAATAAAAGCAATAGAAGATGTACTATGTGGCTGTGTGAGTGGGGTGGGGGGCAGTCAGGATTGCGACGAGGAAGCACTTAATAGAACCATAAATTCTGCTAAGCTACTTCAGGTGGTCTGAGTCACCCCCACAATAGCAAATAATTTTTAGATGAAATAACACCTGTTGGGATTCTGTCCAAGGACAACCATCGAACGGATAGAAAGTCTCACGAGAGGTTTGGATCTGGCACTCCTGAACGCAGTTGCCTTTCACAGCCTTTTGGAGAGAAGATGTTTAACGCTGGGAGGCTTTGCGCTCTGCCCCTTGTCATTAGCATGGCTGCCTGCTCACTCCCTGAAGACCCATGTCCCTTCTGCCAGAGAGGCTTCCCCTGTTCCCGGGAGGACCTCACGGTGCTCCACCCTGCTGTCCCTCCCAACCTCCCCCCCACCCCCTGCCAGGGACTCCCCCTCCCTTCCCACCTTCCCCGCGGAGCCACACGAAGCATCTCTCATCATCTCTGCAGCCAGCACACAGCTCCCTCCTCCCCACGTACCTTTCCATCTCTGCCTCTCAGGGCCTCTCTCTTTCTCTCTCTCTCCCCCTCCATCTCTGCTTGTCTCTGTCCCTCCCTGTCCCTGTCTATCTCCTAGAATGGCCTCCACTGTCTGCACAAGGAACTACCAGGAATTCACTGCTTTGAGGATCATGAACTTGGAGCCCGCAGGTGCTCGCAGGACATGGAACTTGGAGCCCGGGTGCCTGCGGACCTCAGTGCACCCATTTTTAAAAGGAAGGAACAGATCACCAAAGCGCAGGCCAATCTGCTATTCAATGGTTGCTCTTTTCCTTTCTCAGGCAAAGATCTGATTTGCTCACTCTCTGACCAAAAATCTGGTAATTCCACCTCACACAGGAAATCTTCCAGCACTTTGAAAGGAAGACTCCACAGTGAAACAGAACAACCAAAATGACAACCAGAGAGTCCCCTGACTACAATTGGGTGTAAAGATTCTCTCAGCCGCTCAGGAAAAACGGCCCCCTCTTGGTGGGGAAGACAGCTGGCCTTGAGCCGACCGTGCACATGAACAATTATAAAAGTGCTTTACATCATCTGCCTCACTCAACATCCATGAAAGCTTGAAACTGATACATATTCATATGCACACAGGGAGGAAACTCAAGCACCCTTGCTGCATTTCAGGAAGGTTCCCTGCCCCCAGGTGCTCTCCTTGCCCTCCCAGCGGAGCCACGGGTGGCCCTGCTCTGCAGATCCGGAAGGGACATCAGAAAGAGACATGCACGATTGATTACATGAACCTTCACCTTTTGCAAGAAGCCTGTGCTTTTGCAGAGTCTCAGGGCATACTCTCGCTCATACCAGAGCGAGATTTCAGAAGAGGACTGCTTGGGAGACAGGGATGGGGAAAGGAACCAGTGGCTTGTAGATTTAGAGGGAAAAGGAGAAAAAAAAGAGTCAGGAAGAATTTGGGGCCAAATAATCATAACCATAAGCCCTGGAGACTTTAGTGGTTAAAGCTCTAGGCTCGAGGCTTCAAACCAATCCTCGCACATGTGGACTTCAAGGATTCTCTGTTTAGCTGCCACATCATGTTTTAAAAACCTAAGGCTACATTTTAAACATGGGAGGCTTCCCACAAAAAACAAATCTAGCAACTCCAGCCCATTTGCTTCGGGGCCGTTGCAGGTGGAGCTGAGGGGCAGCTGCTCCCCACTGCCCCTAGCGGCCACACCGTGACTCTCACTGACACGCCCCTCCGCCTCCATCGCCCCCCGCCCCACCCAGGACTTCCTTCTTTGCTTTCCCTTCCCCTGTCTTAAAGGACATGTGAGGTTATGGCTTCTGACTGAGGCCCCTTGAACTTGGTCTACAAATGAGAAAAATAAAGCCCAGAGTCGTGGAGTCATTTGTTGAAGATCACACAGCTTTTCAGAGCAGAGCTGCACGAGAACCCAGATTTCTTTCACACAGCCAAGTGTTCCTGAACCCCTGTTTTCAGCGCAGAATCTTCAGTTGGGGAAACAGCCGTGCTGGCAGCCTTGCCCCGATGCGCCCCCTCCCAGGGAAGCAGTCTGACCTCTGAATTGGTCGATCATTAAAACTCCTTCGCCTTCACAGACTAGTCACTAAGCATTACCATGTTCAAGCAGTGACGGATAGCGTCCTCACACATGCCAGGCCCCTAGTTCCAAGCTTCTAAGACCACTGGCAATGATTAGTCAATGGCTTTTACTTTCAGTTTTGGGTCAAACTGTACTAAAATTGGCCTTTTGGGAGGATGCATTTTATGCCCCTACATGGGTTCTCAGAAATGTCCTTCTCTGCACCTCACATCATTGCTATTCTGAGTTTATTCCCCCAAAATAGAGGTGTGTGCCAATGTACACGCATTACAGGTTTGTCTGGTTTTTGCAAACAAGTTGTGTTCATAGCTTTTTAATATTTCCAAAGTAAATCATATAAAAATTCAACTCTAAGTGATTAAAAAGAAAAAGGAACACATATACAAAGTACTTGACTGCCAAAGCAGGTAGTTGTTGTAGGTGTAGTCATGGTCAATAAGTAATAAGCATACTTACAACCCATATGACGATCAGTCTTCTGGATAAAAAAGGATCAATATTCCAGTGAGTGAACGGAAGAAATGTGATGTAGAAGACTTCTTGACCCAGAGCAGCGGAAAATCGGAATAGGTAATAGTAGAAATAATTCTTCACAACGTACTTCTGTACATAAGCCTAAAAAACAAAAGTTAGAAGACTCTGAGTTCCTCCAACATGTCACTGTAGGGTTTTTTAAACTTCTGTCTAAAACTCATGGGCTCTCAACTGCCAAGGTGTTTCCATGATGTAATTACAATAGCATTGCTATCCATGTTCTCAGCCCCAATTTATATACATAAATACAGAAGAGGTTAGTTCTTCATAAAATTAAGTAATATCTGGGGTGCCTGGGTGGCTCAGTTGGTTGAGCAACTGGCTCCAGCTCAGGTCATGATCCCGGAGTCCCGGGATCGAGTCCTACATCGGGCTCCCAGCTCTGTGGGGAGTCTGCTTCTCTCTCTCTGACCTTCTCCCCTCTCCTGCGCTCTCTAATAAATAAATAAAATCTTTANTTAAAAAATTAAGTAATTGGGCGCCTGGGTGGCTCAGTGGGTTAAAGCCGCTGCCTTCGGCTCAGGTCATGATNAAAAAAAAATTAAGTAATTGGGCACCTGGGTGGCTCAGTGGGTTAAAGCCGCTGCCTTCGGCTCAGGTCATGATCCCAGGGTCCTGGGATCGAGGCCCGCATCGGGCTCTCTGCTCAGCGGGGAGCCTGCTTCCTCCTCTCTCCTCTCTCTCTGCCTGCCTCTCTGCCTACTTGTAATCTCTCTCTCTGTGTCAAATGAATAAATAAAATCTTTAAAAAAAAATTAAGTAACACCCACAAGAGGCTATGGGCAGAAGGCACGCAAGCCTCGATCTTGTCTCCTTTGTAGATACCGAAGGTAGACACCATGAAGACAATTTCTGNGTAACACCCACAAGAGGCTATGGGCAGAAGGCAAGCCTCGATCTTGTCTCCTTTGTAGATACCGAAGGTAGACACCATGAAGACAATTTCTGGGTCTAGAATTATGGTAGGTAGAATAATATGCTCAAATATTTCCCCATCCTAAGGGATCTGTGAATTTGCTGCCTTACATGGCAAAAAGGACTTGGCAGGTGTACTTAATGACATTGAGATGGAGAGGTGATCTGGTTGGGCTCAGTGTGGCCGCAAGGATCCTTACGAAATGGGAGAAGGAGGCAGGAAGGTCAAGGAGAGGGTGATCTGAAGATGGGACGAGGACAATGAGTCAAGGGATGCAGGGCACCTCTGGGAGCTGGAAAAAGTAAGGGAAGATTTTCCCCTTGAGCCTCTGAAAGCGACGCGGCCCCGGTGACGCCTTGGTTTTGTCTGAATACGAACGATTTTGGACCTCAGACCTCCATAGCTGAAAAAGAGACAATTGTGTTGTTTTGGGCCACTGAGCGTGTGGTGGTCTGACGGAGCATTGCAGCAGCCATGGATAGTGAACACAGAGCTTTAGAAACATCACTCACCAATGAATATTTTTAGTTTCCCTTTTATTTTTTAAAATTTTTATTTATTTGAGAGTGGGAGAGAGAGAGAGGGAGAGAGACCCAGTGGAGGGAGAGGGAGAAGCAGACTCCTCACTAAGCAGAGAATCAGACTTGGGGCTGGATCCCAGGACCCTGGGAACATGACCTGAGCTGACGGCAGATGCTTAACTCACTGAGCCACCCAGGCGCCCCTTTAGTTTGCCTTTTAAATGGGACTAGTACAGTCAACGCAGTGGAGGGATGGTGTAAGAAACACACCAAGAACATTCAGGGTCTGCGAAAATGCAATCCTATTTTCAGCCATCCCTTCCCTCCCTCTTATCCTGGCAGCAGGCAGGAAAAACAACAAAAAAGAAGACTTAAGGGGGTTAAAACAGGAATAAGCAATCTATTTTAAACTATGACAAACGTCCTTAAATTATGGTAGATTAGTAATGAGTTAACAAACAAAAACATGGTCACCCTGTTAAATCAATCTAAAAAATAGAGTGTTCATGCTTTTTATGGTAGTCATAAACTTTATAAAAATAAAATCAAAGCAAAATGCCAATGATGAAAATAGGGAGAAGAGTCAGCCCCATGACAGGGGCAATGGTTAGAGGGACTCTTGCAGGTGTGCATTTTGGCTCTGCTTTGTTTTACACCAAGTCTGAGGTGCTTGAATCCTGGGGGAATTCAGAGAATAAGTTGCATCATTTATTCTGCAAACATTCATTCTATGCCTACTGCAACTGAGAACCTATGTGTACCAAGAATATTCAGATGAGCCAGGCACGGTGCCTGATTTCCAGGAGCTCTTGTTGGGGGCGCCAGAGAGTACTGTTGGGGGGGGGGGATGAAGTTTTAAAGAACCAATACTGTGTTTGAGGCCTTGAAAAAAAAGCCAAGATTACTTTTATATTTAAGGAATTTAAAAAACAATGACCTTGGATTGTAAGAATATTAACTGTACTTGACACTGTTGGCTGCCTGCCAATACGCATTCCTCTCTCCTAAAAGGTTCCCAATTTTATTCTGGCATCTCTACCTCCCCCCACCCCCCAACCAGAGTCCTGTGACTCAGGGGGAAGCTGATACTGTTCTCAGCTCCAGTCATGGGAAGTTCAAGGCTTCAGCCTCAAGCCAAGAATTGCATGGCACAGCTCAGGGGAAAGTCAGTGGTCAGGGGTGAGCATGTGCTGTAGGCTAAACACGCATGTCTCCTTGGGGATGAAATTTACTTCTAAGTAAATTCAAGTTAGGATGGCGATAGACCCATCCTAAATTGGAAAGACACTAATGCCCACAATGAATGAAATAAGGAAAGTATAGAGTTTCACCTCTCTGCCAAGATATTAGGGCTGGATTTGCAGAATAAGAACCAATAAAATTGTGACAAACAAATAACAAACTCCTCCCTCTCTCTGATATGAGGACTTATCCCTGCAGCTTGTTTTATAAATATACATCCTACAGGCCCGTCCTTGAGACAAAGCCTGTAAAAAGCCCCTTTGTACATAAAAATTAATTATTTTAACCCACCAGCTATCAGTACACCCAGGAATCTGTCCTGCCTTGAAGCTTTACAGGGAGAAAGTTCCCAAACTCTGAAAAGGGTCAAACTCCTCCCTTGTGTCATTTCATGATACCCAAATGTTATAGGACGTCAACACTCAGCAACAACCATTTCCCTACCCCAGAGATGTACCCGAGACCAAGTTCAATATCTTCTTCCTAGTAAATAACTGAAAGACTGTCAGGGATGACAGCAAATCACTTTCGTGTAACATACTACTAATTAACATCTTTCGACTTGCTTTTTACAATCTCTGAGGAATTCTTTTTTTTGGAGGAGGGTTAGATATTCTTTAAATCTTCTTAGGAACAGAAGAAGCAAAAGTGAAACTAAAAATATCAGTGCATATATAGGACACCCAAAGGAGTTTTTAGATAACATCTCTGAATATGTAATTAAGTAGCACGAGAGCCAATATCGGTCTCCAAATTCTTGCGAATTAGATGTACTTAAATAAGAGAGCTGGGTGCTTGTCTTTTCAGAACCAGAACCTACATTTCCCTTGTAGGAAATCTCCGTGTAGGACTTCAGTATAGCTTTGGATACATCAAGAATGCCAGTATATGTGTTGGTCCCAGTGGGAACAATTAGAGGGAGCAGAAACAGGGAATGGTAAATAAAGCCCGTGGCAGAGAAGAGCAGAGTCAAAGCTGGAGAAAGGAAACCAGGTCCAGGACCCTCCTTCTGGAGAACCAGGCACATACATGGGGGCTGAGAAGCCAGGCTGTGGGCAGGGTCTCCAGGCCACGAAGGGAGAAGGCAGGGATTAGCAGCTATGTCTTTAGACAAAAGATCCTAAAGGCATTGGATATTTAGGTGGGTGGAGACCTACTGGTAGAAATCCACTACTTCTCAGTAGGCTTCTCACCTGTCACAAAGCCAAATGAAGAAGTTTCTAGCAAACAGGGTGGATAAGATGGAAAGAACCACAGGGGCACCTGGGTGGCTCAGCGGGTTAAAGCCTCTGCCTTCGGCTCAGGTCATGATCTCAGGGTCCTGGGATCGAGGCCCACATCGGGCTCTCTGCTCAGCAGGGAGCCTGCTTCCTCCTCTCTCTCTCTGCCTACTTGTGATCTCTCTCTGTCAAATAAATAAATAAAATCTTTAAAAAAAAAAAAAGAAAGAAAGAAGGTGGAAAGGACCACATATCCCTTATTACTAATGGCAAAATGTCCTGGACATTCATATTTGTGTGTTTTGCTTATTGCTTTAGTTTTCTGAAAGCTAGAAAACAAAAAGTATTTCCACGGGTAAAAACAATTTTTCCTTTCAGGGCATCATTTCCTCTAATGCAGGCTCCCCAGACGGGGCTGTTGGGAACGGCCTTTGGGTGGAGAAGTTCGGCCCTATTTTGCTGCTGCGTGTTCTCAGCAAGGCGGCCTTCAAGGCATGAATGAATCAGAAGGAAGGGGCAGCACACAGGCTGACCGCACGCTCAAAGGCAAAGGACACGCAGGTACGGGATTTCTGGACTTGGCTCTCCCCCCGCCCTCCACCCCTGGACACCTGAACGGTGTTTTGCTTTCCAAATACGCCCCGAGGAGTCCTACACAAAACGGAAACCCGGCCGGGTCAGCAGGGCTGCGTGGAGTAAGGGCTGACCCAGACAGCAGAGGAGCGACCATGGAGAGGGCTTGGCAGCCGGCCCAGGGTTTGAGCTTTCAGAGGAGGAATACAAGGAATTGCTTTCAGCCGAAACAATACGTGACCTTGGGGAAGTGAATTCACCCTTCTGCACCGCAGTGGCCTCAGAGGCACGGGATGGAGTCGGGTTAGCTCAGTTGATTTTTATTTTTATTATTTTATTTTTTTCAGATTTCATTTATTTGACAGAGAGATAGCACAAGGAAGCAGAGTGGCAGGCAGAGGGAGAGAGAGAAGCAGGCTCTCTGCTGAGCAGGGAGCCCGATGCGGGGCTTGATCCCAGGACCCTGGAATCATGACCTGAGCCGAAGGCACCCGCTTAACCAACTGAGCCACTCAGGAGCCCCGCTCAGTTGATTTTTAATACACAAAAAACAATTACAGGTAGGGAAAGGCCCCTTAAATAAAATCTCATCCCAGAGCCTATTCTATAAAATAAGACTGAAAGACCGGAATAACTGGTTGAAAGTGAGGGGAAGCCTAGGGGACCCCTAATTTCAGGCCAGGCCACCCTGTACCCCCAAGTCTTTCTCTGTAGTGTTTCCTTCAAATAGGTCGGAAATCCACTGGAAAACCATTGACCTTCACCTCTGTTAGACCTCGTGTACCTGTCTGTAATTAACCCGGGGCCGGGAGGACACAGGCTATAGGTCTGCCGACCTTGAGGTCTTTATTTAAAGGTCTGATAAACATGGGACCAATCTCCTTGTGAGGTCATTTTACTTATCTCTGTTTTTTTTCAGATCAGAGTTGTAACTGTGTTTTCCAAAGGTCAAGTTTGAGAGAGTCCTTTACTTCAACAGAGCCCGAAGGGATTCATGTCTGGTGGGGATGCTGTCAGCAGCTCTAAGCAGGGCACTTTATTTTACTTTTTATTATTTATTTGACAGAGAGAGAGAGAGAGAGAGAGAGCAAGCAGAGGGAGCAGCAGAGGGAGAAGCAGGCTTCTCGCCGAGCAGGGAGCCCACCACGGGGCTCGATTCCAGGACCCCGAGATCATGACCTGAGCCCAAGGCAAACGCTTAATGACTGAGCCACCCAGGCGCCCCAAGCAGGACACTTTAAATGGGAAGCGGTAGGAAGCTCATTTTCTAGGCCCGAGGCGGGGGGGGGGGTCACATCTATACAGGGTATATGGCCCAGGCTTACTTAAAAAGAAGTTTAAGGCCCAAAGCTCTTTTATAAAACACATTGAACAGCAGCATTCCCTTCACTGGAGCTTTGCCTTAAGGAAGTTTTACATCCTGATGAGAAAGCAGCCAGGAAGGAGCACAGAGGGGATGGCTTGGAGGGAAGAGGCCGGGGAGAGAGAAGGCCAACAAGCCCTGAGGTCAGCAACCTGGGCTCCGGAGCAAAGGACCAGCACGCTCGACTGCGTGGTCTCACACCAACGGCGTGATCTCCCAGGGCCTCAGTTTCCCCTTCTGTAAATGGGAATAAAACAGTACTTACCCCTCAGGGACACTGGCAGGATTAAGTCAGTTTTGCCGATAAGGCACGCCAAGTGCTGGGCGCATCCACGGAGCTGCGGGCCGTGGATGGTGAGGCTGGCGGTAGAGGTTTCTCAGCGCTTCGCTCTTCTAATGGATATATACGTCACCTGGTCGGAGGCGTGCGTGCTACTGAGCTCCCAGGTGACCCCTAGGCTGCCATGCTGCTGCTCAGCCTCGAACCATGCTTGGGGTAGAAAGGCCAGCCCACCAAGGAGTTTTTTGTTTTGTTTTGAAGCTTTTACTTATTTATTTGACAGAGAGATAGCACAAGTAAGCAGCAGGCAGAGGGAGAGAGAGAAGCAGGCTCTCTGCTAAGCAGGGAGCCCGATGCGGGGCTCGATCCCAGGACCCTGGGAATCATGACCTGAGCTGAAAGCAGTCGCTTAACCAACTGAGCCACGAAGGCACACCCCCCCACCGTTGAGGAGTTTTTAAAGACATAAGTCAAGCTCTCAGATTGGCACGTGTGAGAGATGCCCCCCCCCCCGGAAATAGCAGCCGGATCAAATCACCAACTGATGATAAAGAAAGAAAGAAGCCACCTTGGGCTCCTTGCCTTCACTGGAGAAGGGTTTGCATAAATTCCTGGATGACAAATCCAAGATTAGTGAGGGAGTCATGAAGTTTGGAAAGCATGCCTCACCTCTCAGGGCATCCCGACAAAGAAAAACAAACCTTATTTCCCTAAAAAGAGCTTTTGCCCCGCTGTCAGAATCCTGCAGGATCCTGGCTTGAAAACAAGGTTCTCTGACCTCTGCAGGCAGGAGCACCTGTCCTTGGGTTCTCCGTCAAAAAGGAGGCAGCAATTTGCTTTATTTAAAGGAAAGATAAAAACTAAGAAGAAAGTATCCCCTAGCCACTTAAGGCCGATGGTTTTTGGAAGTTCTACATTTTTTTTTAACCCAACTTTGGAAATTCTTTGTCATTTCTTGTTATATCGGCAATCACGTGCATTCAACCTGCACACTTGTCCGCATTCATTTCCGAGGGTTGCCACACGGCACCTGCTTGTCCAGGATTATTTTTCAAGATTGGCTATTTCTCCATGTGCTTGGGATTGTGGGGGAAGAGGAGCATCAGTCTCTGGTGTCCAGATTATTAGCCATTTATAGGGATTGGGGCTTCCCCAGAAAAATACCTTCCGTGTTTGGGGCAACGCCCCCAAAGGCAATAGACTCAGCACGAAAACTCCACCTTGCCTTGCTGTCATACCCTGCCTATATTCAGCCAGAATTTCTCATCTAAAGCCCAGAGATTGGGAAGGGCAAATTCAAGGAACTTAATGCCTTTTTCATTAGAATCTGTGATTTGCAAGGTTTGTGTCCTGCTGTCCTTCTCTGAAAGACGAGGCTTGGAGGGACCTGTCCTTACGCCCTGGAGGAATATTTATAAAATAAACACTCTTGCATGCTATTATGAGACACTACCTAGCATGTTAACACACCAAGTACAAACCAAGAAAGGCCCAACATTTGAAAGGAAAACTGAAGGGCACCTGGGTGGCTCAGTGGGTTAAAGCCTCTGCCTTCAGCTCAGGTCATGATCTCAGGGTCCTGGGATCGAGACCCGCATCAGGCTCTCTGCTCAGCAGGGAGCCTGCTTCTTCCTCTCTCTCTGCCTGCCTCTCTGCCTACTTGTGATCTCTCTCTCTGTAAAATAAATAAATACAAATCTTTAAAAAGAAAACTGAAAATGGCACATCTTTTCTATACAGAGGCCATTCATTGTAGACCATTCATTGCTTACTGTTCCGTGATGGAAGGTTGACAAGAAGCAAGATTATTCATCAGGAATGTGATGAAATTACAGCAGAATAATGTGATACAAAGCGACATGTGTGTTTAAGGCGTTGCTCTTTAAGGAGGACTCCTTCGAGCTGAGCCTTGGACGGGGAGGTGAGCAGGTTCCTTTGGGGTCTGAGGGTTAGAGAGACCACTTAGTAAAAGACCCTGAAACAGCAACCAAGGTCGAAGCTGGGTCAGACTAAGCCTTGGGACTTTAGGCTGGCAGCAGCGGTAATCGGAGAGACAGTCTCAAATACGAGCATGATTTGATCTCCTCTGACAAGACTGAAACAAATTCTGGCTCAGAAACAGTGAGAGAAGCCCTGCTTTAATTCTTTGGTGTTTTGATTTCTTAAACGTCGTGGGAAAATACCATTCATTAGCTGCGCTGAACTTAAATGGGGGGGAGGTTCCCATCATTTCCACAGTCAGGTAGACTCGTGGTGTCCTGGATTCACATCTGTTCACGAATACGCTCCCATCACTTTTAATTACTCTTATTATTATCTTTTGAAGTTCAGGGAATCAAGACTGTCCAACCCACAGAGACAATTAAATGATGATTACTTAGCAAGCCTAAGAAAGACTGGCAGTGTCCCTTGAAGGGGAAACAGAAGGAACAAGAATGAGCTAGGGTTTCTCCTTTCATCTTGAAGGCCAGGTAGAGTTACAAGTTGGGTGAGCTCACCGATGTCTGCTCAGTGCTCGGTGCTCACAATTTCAGGATACGGTGACACCAAAAGTCATTAAAATGGAAGGACGGCTTCTTTGAATAAAAGAGCTTGAAAGAGAACTGCCCATGAACCCCTTTTATCCACTTGGCTGGCATTTGTCAGGACCCCTCAGTCTGTGTCCGAGAATAAGAGTGGCTGGAAGGGACTGAACCCGATGTGCTGTTTGACAGCGGGGTTCTAGTGGGGTTTGAACCTTGTTTTTTCCCCTCCTGCCAATCCGTCACCTTTCATCTCATCCTCTGAGCATTGGATGTCTTCTTTTTCTTTTCCTCAAGAGTTGGCTCTCATCTTGGGCACCAGCAGAAGGGACAGACTGGTAAGTATCACAAATTGTGAATTTTTTTTTTAAGATTTTTATTGTTTGAGAGAGAGCGAGTGTGCACAAGCAGGGGGAGCGGCAGAGGGGAGGGGGAATCGGGCTCTCCACTGAGCAGGGAGCACCAAGCGGAGCTCAGTCCCAGGACCCTGAGATCATGACCTGAGTCAAAGGCAGACGCTTGACCGACTGAGCCCCCCAGGCTCCCCAGATTGTGAAATTACTGAAGTCGTGACAGTGACCCACCGCGGCAACAATGCCCCAACTGAAGCTAGAAATGGATCCTACAACTTGAAAGAGTACAGTCTCATTATCACTTCCAGAACCCTGTGCTAGACTCACACAGTTATCTGCTTAGGAAGCAAATCGAGGAATGGGGGGGAAGGGTGGGGAGAGAGAGAGAGAGAGAGAGAGAGAGAGAGAGAGAAGGGCAGCGCTTTGCAGAGCTGGGAGATGTGGGCCTCTGCTGGGAGAACACCCTCCCCAGGCCGTAGGAGCAGGAGGAGTCACCACAAAGAACAGAAATAACCATTCCCATTTTTAAGGGGTGGGGGGGGCGGGCGGTGGGAGAACCAGCTGCCCTTTAAATTCCCAAAATGTGTTAAGAACTTAACTGTGTTTCAAAACATTTTGGATCTGCTAAAACCTGAAACACATTGTACCAAACATTCTTCCACTTAATTGGTAAGCCCTTGCGTATTCAGGGGGATTTTTGGTGCAGATGTTTCTGATTCATTTATTCGAACTTATCAAAATGACATTTGGAAGAGCTGTTTGTGCAAGAAGGAGTCTTATATACTTGGAGTTCATTAGTTTTAATCTGGGAATTTCACCCCTCCCGCCCCGATGCACACAATCAGAACCCAGAACTTGGACGTTCTGATTAGTTCTAATAGGCAGCATGAATTCACCCATTCCTAAATCCCTTCAAAAGACATTTTCTACAGCATTAAAAGGCACCGCTAAAATGTAAGAAGATTATTTGGGCCCATAGAAGGTTTTCTTCTTGGCGATCTTTTACTTTTAAAGATTTAAAAACCCATTTTAATCAGACAAAAAGGAAAATAAACGCTGACCCTTTGGCCACCGAAGTCAAGGGGGTTTTATCCAGAGCCTTTCCTGCTCCTTCCTTGTTCCTCTGGACAAAACAGGACCCAGCATTTTTTGCTTTTAAGATTGTATCTATTTATCTGTCAGAAAGAGAGAGCAAGCGCCCAAGCAGGGGGAGCAGCAAAGGCAGAGGGAGAAGCAGACTCTCTGCTGAGCAGGGAGCCCGATGCAGGGCTCCATCCCAGGACCCTGAGATCACGACCTGAGCCGAAGGCAGAGGCTTAACCACCCAGAGCCACCCAGGCGCCCCACAGTTTTTCTTTCTTGATCCACCGGCAGTCCCCGGGGCACTGTCGGTAAGTGGCAGTGGACACCAGGGGGAGTGAGATGGGAGAGGTCCAGGTAGGCCAGATGGACCAGGGGGCAGGCTCCCCCAGAGGCTGGCTCCCTCCACACTCCCGCTTAGCCTCCTGCGTGCGGGAGGGAAATGCCGGGGAAGTTCCATCAGTTTCCACCATGTTTTCAAACTGCAGCTCCCTCTGGAAGGTTCTCTCTGAGCCACTTTAAAGCTACTGGTCACAAAAATAAACTTAGGAAAAGCTTTGAAATTGTGCGCACACCCATGAAAGGACATGAAGGAGAAAGCCACGCTGGGCCCAAACAATGGTCCTTCCCACCCAGCTTGTCCCCGGCACGCTCTGGTTTCTTTGTGCCTTGGGAAGGCTGTTCTTTTTTTTATTTTGTTTTTGTCTTGTTTCACTTTTAATATTCTTGAGCTAAAGTTCTGGGCTTTTTAAATATGTATCACTTGTTTTTAGTGTTTTGTTTTTTTCCCTGATTATCTGATGATCACTTATGTTTTTTTTTCTGATTAACACATTTTACCGGAGAACATTTGGGAGTCCAAAAACTACATAAAAACAAAGTAAAAATGACCCCTTATCCCACCCCTGAGACTCAACCCCTTTGGATATCTCCACTGGTCTTTTCCTTATGTGTAAATGAGATCAAGTAGCGACATGTATTTTAACAAAATTGAGATTCTGCTCTATCTTAAATTTTTTTTAAAAGATTTGATTTATTTATTTGTCAGAGAGTGAGTGTGAGCAGGAGGAGTAGCAGGCAGAGGGAGAAGCAGGCTCTCCACTGAGTAGGGAGCCCAATGCGGGACTCGATCCCAGGACCCTGGGATCATGACCTGAGCCCAAGGCAGATGCTTCCCGGACAGAGCCACCCAGGCCTCTCTTAAACTTTTTTTTTTTTTTAAGATTTTATTTATTTCTTTCACAGAGGGAGAGAGATCATAAGGAGGCAGAGAGGCAGGCAGAGAGAGAGAGGGGGAAGCAGGCTCCTTGCTGAGCAGGGAGCCCGATGCGGGCCTCGATCCCAGGACCCTGAGATCATGACCTGAGCTGAAAGCAGAGGCTTTAACCCATTGAGCCACCCAGGCACCCCTCTCTTAAACTTTTAAGTATTATTTTTTGGCTGTTAACTTTTTACAAGTACTACCTTCACCGTGTTCCAGTTTCTCATTCACCCGTTCCCACGGGGAACGGACGCAGTAAGCAAGTCTGCAGGTTAGCCTGTGTGGGTGTGAGCAGGAATCTCATCAGCCACGAACTTGACGGAGTTCCCTGCCCACTTGTGCTGGGGTACCTGGAGGTACTCTTCCAGGAGCCTTCTCGCTTCTTCATTCATCTCTTAACCCAACCAAATAAGCATTCACACCTACGAAACTCCCTGCAAACCCTGCTTATATTTTTTGGTATTATCGTTTGCTTGTTTTGTTTTCCCAATGACTTAAGGTCTCTTTGCCAGATTATGCAAAAGCTTCAGGGATACACTTTAAGACCATCCAAGGGCCACAAAGCGCACTGCTGAAAAAATAGAGAATGAGGGGCGTGTGGGTGGCTCCGGTCGGTTAAGCATCTGCCTTCAGCTCAGGTCATGATCTCCCGTCCTGGGATCGAGTCCTGCGTCAGGCTTCCTCCTCCGAGGGGAGCCTGCTATTCCCTCACTTCTGTTGCTTCCCCTGCTTGTGCTCTCTCTCTCAAATAAATATAATCTTAAAGAAAAAAAGAAAGAAAGAAAGACCTAGAGATGAGCATGAGCCATGACAGTCACTATGCTGAGTAAGAGAAACAGTCCCATAATCCATTGTGCAAGAGGTAAAACCAGGCCCTCCTGGCTCTGAAGCCCTCCTTCATCAGCTCCAGCCATCTCTGGTTGAGATAAATGGAACTAAATGGAACCCAAGAGGGGCTGGGTGGTAGTCAGCCTTGGGTCCAATGACAGGTCTGCTGGGACAGCTCGGGGGAGGTTTGCACTTTGTCACCTGTGCAGGAGGTATGTTCTCACCTGTGCGGTGGGCATGGTCTCACCTGCGCAGTGGGTGTGTTCTCACCTGTGTGGTGTGTACAACTCCAGCTCCCTTGCAAAGATGTTTGGAAGAGGAAATGAAGTCCCTTATATAAATCACATCATACCACATCAGACACTCCGTATGTGTTCAATAAATGGTAGTTATATTTGCACTGTTTTTACTAACAGTGTAACTAACGAAAAATGGTCAGAAGCATCCGGTTATAGTGCAACACAAGGAGGGAAAGAAGTAAAAGGATTTAAAAAACAAAGACATCGGGGGCTCCTGGGTGACTTGGTCGGTTAGTTAGCTGACTTTTGATCTCAGCCCAGGTCTTGATCTCAGGGTCATGAGTTCAAGCCCTGCATTGGGCCCCACATTGGGTGTGGGACCTACTTAAAAACAATATTGAATAAATAAAATAAATAAAAACCAAAAACGTCACAGAGGAGGCAGGTAAGCTGTCCCGGAAGGACGACTGGGACTGTGATGGAAGACAAAGGGAAGACAGGCTTTCAGCTGGAGGGGAGAGCAGGAGGGGAGCTACGGGGACAGCAAGCCACAGTGTCCCCCAGTGGGATGCGTCCAGGAAGCCAGAGTATGAGGTATTTACAAGGGGAGCTACTGGTAGCTGGGCCCGAGGAAGGCCAGAGCCAGACAGAGGAGTCCTGAGAACCTGACCAGGAGGTTGGGTTTAACACCTGGGTGACAGGGGGCCCACAGAGTGAGCCAGGAAGGGACCGGTCAGGGAGGGGCTCTAAGTGGCCACCACATGCTTGCACTCCTGCCCTTTCTTGGTGAGTTCCCATGTCTGGCAGCTGCAGAATGTCCAAGGGCTGGTCACAGACGGGCTGCCCCAGGCTCACCAATCCGCGTCCCACACTGTACTCTGAGAGGGCGTTACACCGGCCCCTCTCTGCCACCCCGGGGTCCCACAGATCCACAGGAGCCTCCCTGTGCTCCCATTCTGCATCTGAAGGAAAAGCTGGACCCTCTGACAGGCTCCACGGGCCATCACGGAAGACGAAGACAGCTTGGTTTCTGTTTCTGGCCTTGGCTTAGTCATGTGCGATCTGATGATACAGTTATTTAGCAAGAAACCACAGGAACAAAAACAATTTGATGAAACCCAGAGAAAGTGAGTTCTTCCGTGGACGGCGATCGAGTGCCACGGCCGGGCGATGCCACACCCTGAACAAAGCCAGAGGCTCTGGGCTTCGGCTCTGCTCTGTCACCGGGGCCACGGTTCCTACACAGAAGGATGCAAAACTCGCTGGGAACACCAAAGCGTGCAAAATGTGGTTCTCATTTCTTTTCGTGGAACACAATTTCCAGTACGTGCCGTGTGACCAGAACTGATGACCCTGATGCATCAGAGATGGTCAGAGAAACGTGGGTCTGCGGCCTTGATAAGCCAGGGAACCAGACCGAGCTGACACCCCCTCCGCCGCCCCCCATGGGCTCTCTGCTGCTTACACGGGGCCCAGGATGCAGCAGGGAGAGCGCAGATTCGAAGACAGGAGGGAGGAAAAGAAAAGGGTTGTTGGCGTGGGGGCTCCCGCCCGGATTTCAGAAAGGTAGACAGAGGCCCCCGAATGCCAAGCCCCGTCCACTGCTTCAGGCAGACGCACGCACGCTTCCTTCCCACGACTTTCTAGACGATGACTAGCACCTTCCCGGCTAAGACAGTCCTTGACGCGCTGTCTGGAACGGAGGCTGCTCCGGCTAGAATCATGCCTCCAGCCTCATCCGTGTCCTTCTTCTTGGAAGGGTGATCCTCACACCAGCAGCGTGGGGATCACTTGCTCGGCATTTAGGATTTCAGGCCCCAGACCTGCAGAATCTCCGGGACTTTTCACCAGATTCCCCAGGTGATTTGCACGCACATTAAAGGGTGAGAAGGTTATATGTTCGGGAAGCACTAATCTATATATACGGAGAAAGCAAATAAAATGTTTGAATGTACTGAAATTATACTGTTCTCTCTGGGCCCAGGAACTACGAAAGGGGAAACAGTTTGTAAAGCAAGAATCATGCCATGAACACCAGGCAAATGCGTTGGAACAGAAAGTAGATTGGGGGCGCCTGGGCGGGCGTGGTTGTAAAGTGTCTGGCTCTGGCTCAGGGCATGACCCCAGGGTCCTGGGATGGGGATCACATCAAGTGCGAGTGCATCAGGAGAGCCTGCTTCTCCCTCTCCCCTGGCTTGTGTTTCCTCTCTCTCACTCTCTCTCTCTCTCTGTCAAATAAATAAATAAAATCTTAAAAAAGAAAGAGAGAGAGAGAAAGAAAGATAGATTGGAGGTTGCCTAGGGCTGGCATCGAGGGAAGAGACTGCTAATGCCTTTCTTTTTAGGGTGATGGAAATGCTTGCAAACCGATCGGGGTGATGGCAACATAGCTCTGTGAATATACTAACAAGGAAAGAAATCGGTGAACTGCATGGTATGTGAATTATACCTCAACAAAGCTTCAGAATCTAAATAAAAACACTCAAGAGGCTTGGAAATACCAAACTAAAAACTTCTGATTTCTGTAACGGAGACCATATGGAGAGCTGGATGTTGAAAGGTAACTCAAGAGAGACGCTTCTACTGTCCCAGCTTGCTGGTTTCAACACAGAGGCACTGAAATGGTTAACTTGCTCTTAAAAGAGTCAGTGCTACCCTTACAGCTAGGCCACCAGGACCCATGCCCTGGACTGTGATTTAGACGCCCCACTCTGACCCTCCTTGAGCCGCGTTCTTTCTCACAGAGCAAGGGAAGAGGACTAGTCTTCTAGATTGTTCTCCAGGTGCTTGGAACCCCAGCATTTTTCTCAAATGCCCAATCACCTGACAGGGTTTACACAGGTATCTCCTGGCGTTCTGTGACCCCTAGTGTGGATGGGAGCACCAGTGTGCACTCCGCAGGCCTGAGGGCTGTCTACTGGTGGGGGTGGGGAGCATGGACAGAGCCCAGGCACGTGGCAGGGGCAGCGGGGAATCTTGCAGTCCTGGTGGGCGACAGGCTGGCTCCCTGAATTTGCAGCATTCCAGCGAGGGACTCTGGGAGCCTAAGACTTCTAAACATGAACCTGGCTTTCCAGGTCACAGGTACATACATATGTCAGAGTAGGAGGCCACAACATATCATATTTAATGCTTAAATTAGCTAAAGAAATAACTTTACAATAGGTTGATCTATGGGATCTCTGTCTCCATGTGTGCACTTGTCCTAAAACACTGCAATTTTGGAGGTCGACTATTTTTTTCTTCTAAGTTTATCGAGCAGGGAGTATTTCTGGTCTCCCCAGCATGTCAGATTTTATACATAAATATTAAATATTCATTAAAGGCCATCTCATCTTTTCATAACTTCATACATAATAAATACCAAGGATTTATTTTTGCTCCAAAACAGTGCAAGAAGCTTTAGGGTAAGAAGCATCTTAAATGTGTTTGTCGTCACGTATGCCTCATATTTGCAAAACATGGTGGTTAAATGAAAGGGGAGGGGGACCCCCAGGAAATAAGGCGCAATGAAAACAGGCACTCCTGAGCTACTTTCGTCTTCTGAAGGATGGAAAAGCACATCATCCAAAAAAAAAAAAAAGCAGCTGCTGGAGACTTTTTTTTCTTTAAAAGTAACAGAAACAGCTTAACTGGAACTTTGGGAGGACAGGAAACTTAATGAGTTTTAGCATGAGAGTCTATAGAGTCTCTCATGGCTCCCTGCTTCTTCTTAACTGGTAGTTTGGTGACAGAATCCTAGAAGGGACAATTCTGTTCCGGTCACAACCCACAATCTGAGCTGGAGGAGCAACCTTACTTTTGTGCCCTCCAAAATATTCTGGTTTTGGAATTGCTTTTGTTCCTCATGAGCCGTGAAGCCGAGGCCAAGCTCGTGCCCTTCCTCTGGCCTCCTGTGAGCGCACAGATGTGCCCCGTGCCTGGTGCGAACCACGCGGAGTCCCTCTCAGATGTATTTCCAGAACAGGCTCCCCCGTCCCTTCTGCCTTTCCCCCAATCCCGTCATCTGGATTCCTTGTGGGAACTCTGCAGCTTTTTCTTTGTAGTGAGGACTAAGTTTAAATACAACAATTTGTATAGCACATGTTCGAAAATCTCAATCATTTTGGAAACTAGGGAGCTAGGGGACACGGGGAAAACAATCTCAGATAAGACTGAATATTTAAGTTGCCATACAGCTGCTCCATCCAATATGGCAGCCATATGTGGCTAATTTAACTTTAAATTTAATTAGATAAAAAATCCAGTTAGTTGTACTAGTCACATTTCAAGTGCTCAACAGCCCCGTGTGACTGATGGCTACCAATTTGGACAGCACAGATACAGAAAGTTTCCATCCTCACAGAAAGTTCGAGTGAACAAACAGGAAGCATTTTCATGTTTTCTTTTCTTTTTTTTTTTTTTAAAGATTTTATTTATTTATTTGACACAGAGCGAGAGAGAGATTACAAGTAGGCAGAGAGGCAGGCAGAGACAGGAGGAAGCAGGCTCCCCGCTGAGCAGAGAGCCCGATGCGGGCCTCGACCCCAGGACGCTGAGATCATGACCTGAGCCGAAAGCAGAGGCTTTAACCCACTGAGCCACCCAGGCACCCAATGTTTTCATGTTTTCTCTGTAGTTCCCGTCAAGCCTTCTCTCGCTCACTCTGTTGTTGGCACTGTGATTTCTTATCCTGTCGCATTTTTGCAACTTAAAGCAAATTATTCTTAAATTCTAAAAGTAGATAGTGGTGATATATTATCTCCAGAGCTCCACGGTTGGTTCATAGCTTTGTGAATAAATGAAAAACCACTGAACTGTACGTTCTAAAAGGGTGAATTTGCTGGTGTGTGAGTTATCCTTAATTTCAAAAGTAAAGCCTAATTGGTCAAATATCAAGTAATAATTTCCTAAATCCTCCCTGCAGGTCTCTTCAGAGCAGCCCAAATGACCTTAGGCAAATGTAAAAATCCGAGAGAACCCATTCATTTGGAATAGCTAACGAAACAATGGCTTCCCTCTCCAAAGGCTCCCCAAATGTCTCACCGTTGCACGTGGAAGTCCAAATGCACGTTCCTGGTCAAGGCTGGGGATCTGACCACCGCACATCTTTCCTACCTGTCTACAGGCTCACCTCCTCTTTATGCTCCACCCACTCCAGCCTTCTTTTAATACTTGTTCCTCCAGCATGCTGCAGCCTCATGGCCTTTGCACTGCGCCTGGCTCTGCCGGGCTGGCTCCTTCCCATTTCTGAGAGGCCGGCCTCTCAAAGCCTCCCTTTAGGGATGCCTTCTCCAGCCCCCCACTCAGTGGCTCCATGGCACGACCCTGTTCCATTCTCTTCATAGCTTATCCCACTTGGGAGTGTCTTACTCTTGGACCCGCTTGCTTGTCTGCACCAGACCGCAAGCTCTTTGGAGGCAGCGAGCCTGACCAACGCCTTCCTGTGGGTACCCTGGCTTCCAGCACAGTGGCTGCTGTTCTACCTCCCCCACAGCAAGTACCCGATAAACACTTGTTGAATGAACGGACAGAGTAATGGAGGCTGAGTCTGCCATCAGCACACACTCTGGATAGAAGGGGCCTTAAAACCATCTAGAAGGTCTGAAGAGAGGTCCCAGAGAGCTGAGGAAAACACACACGGCTGACCTTACCCCTAGAGTCAGTCTGATCTACCAGATTGGGAATGAGGTCAACTGGTTTATTTTGTAAAAGCTCCACTGTTTGATCCAGTTGCCTTATTTTCCGAGGAGGAAACTGAGGCTCCGACTTGAGGGGGTTTATAGCTAGTCAAGCAACAAGCCTAGGTATCAAGTCTGAGAAGCTCAACTATCCAGGAACAAATCTACATGTGCTTTGGATCCCCATACCCGTGAAACCTCCATGGCTCGTGGTGAGGAGAAATCTATTCCGAATCATGGACTGGGAAGACCTTCCGTAACAGGCCACCTCAAAGGTTACCACAAAGTAGTCACGTTAGCCCTGAACTTGCCCCTTTCTCTCGCATGTTCTCCTGGCATCAAGACTAACGCCGGGCAGAGCCATAGCCCAGGTCACCTTGGCTGCTCTTCCCCAGAGTCTGACCCCTGGAGAAGGACATAAAACACGGGACCTTGGCAAACAGGAACAGCATCTACTGAGAGCCAGCAGGGATATATTTTCCCTTCTCTCTGTTAGAAACATAAAAGCCACCAGGTTCTCCTCCCTTTCCCTTTAGACTCTTGGCAGGTTTAAGAGAAAACTCCCTGAATTTGCATTGGCAAAAAAGGTCTGAGGTAGAAAAGGTCTCATTCCTGGAGGTTCCAAAGGGGCCTTTACAAAAGAAAGTTAAGTAGAGCAACGTGTTCGCAAAATGCATGCACTGTTTTCAAATAACCGAATGGACTTTGGCACCGGGATCAGAGGAGGCAGGGCAGCACCCAGCTAAGCCCTGGGGTGTTAATCCTTCCCCTGCCACCCTCCCGTGGGGTGGCCCGGCTCTCAGCCGGGGTTCACAACGCTAGCAACTACACATCAACCTCCCGGAGTTGTGAAAATGAGATGTATCCGTGTGCACGGAGCGTTTAGAACAGCGCGTGCCGCGTACAAAGTGCCGAGTGAACGACAGTGGTTGACGATGGCCATGACCGCTCACCCCTCCAGGCACTCAGCAACCACCGCTAGGCACTGCCTACCACACTCACTGGTGGCGAGGATACAGTTTTAAAAGCAATGCATCGCTCTTTTTTTTTTTTTTAAGATTTTATTTATTTGAGAGAAAGAGTGAGAGGGGAGGAGAGGGAGAAGCAGACTCCCCACTGAGCAGGGAGCCCAGCATCGGACTCAAACCCAGGACCCTGAGATCACGACCCGAGCCCAAGGCAGACGCTTAACTCACTGAACCACCCGGGCGCCCCAGTGTATCGCGATTTTTTTCCTTCTCTTCCTTCCTTTCATTCGTTCACTTAGAAAGTTCCATATTCACCTTCTTTGACTTTTAGGGCCTTTTTCATGTTATCATTCTGAAACCCGAAGCGCAAAGCTGCTAAGACACAACATGGCAGGCACCAGATTGTTTGCCCTCAGATAAGAGGAGGGACGCTGGTTTCGGAGGGGCTGGTGCTTCCCAGGCCAGCTCGAGGCTCAGCACCTCAGCCGCCCAGACATCTGTTCTGTACTTTCCAAGCCGGCCACAGAAAATGCAGAGGACTTAAAGCTGGACAGCACCATGCATTGTCACAGGTGTCTTCTCAATGTCGGCATGACCGTCAAGCTCTTCTCTCTCAGTGCGGTGAGGAACAAAGTATACTTTTTTTTTTTTAGGTCACATGAAGAAAATGCACTAGTCATTTTTCATTTTATAGGGCACTTTTCTCCCTTCAAAACATCCCCCAGGTGATCGGTTTCATCACTACTCTGAAAAACTGCTTCTGGAAAGTTGTTTTAGAGCGGAGTTCTGTTTTTGTAAGTCTCTTGATTCCAGATTTTCCTCCCTCTCTTCTCTTTAATATGGTTTCTATTCATTTGCTGCGTCTTATTAGAGTGAAGAAACTGGGGGGATTCCACCTAATTATGAGAACAAGAACGCATTCTGCATTTGGTCAAAATACATTTTTTTTACGTTATGAAGAAAATGCACAAAGAGGTTGATACTTATCAATCAATACAGGGTAAATCATAAATGGTTAATAAAAAAAAAGAAGAAACATGTCACCCTATTTATCTAGAAGGCTCTCAGAACTGGCTGAAGAAATCCTTCCATCAGAGTTTGAGTTCTGGGACACATGGGAAGGCAGGACAGAGAAAAGCAAGGTGTTGCTCTCACGTGTCTCCTTCTGCTCTCACATGACCATGGGTTCAGACACGTACTCCCTACCTCTAGGAGTCTGGCTGGGGGCTCCAGGGGGCACATGGCATCAGAGGTGGACCATCCCCTCCTGCGTCCCATGAGGTCTTCCAGCCATGTCCCTCTACAGTACACATTTTGTTTAAGACGACGGCCCTATCAGGAAGCGATCTGATTTCCATCTGAACCATTGTGGAGCCTGGATCCTGGCTGCAGCTGAACTCTCCCTGCTTTGGAGTGGGAATCTCTCCACCTGCCTGTGGATAACAATTATTCTAGCCTCAGGGATGTCCTATTGCTTTTAAACCAATTGTATGTGTGGAAAATGGCAGCCTATAAGTAAGTGGAAGATGGGAAGAGAAGAGAAGGATGGTCTCTTCGGGAAGGTTCCACAAATGCCTATACTACTCTTACGAGAACTTCCACAATCAAAGCCATCAGTCCTGGGAAGGGCAGGCCCTCTACATACACCGCCTAGGATAATGGGACACCGGTGCCATCCAGGTGACTGCTGACGTCATCCGCACCTGCCAGGGCCTGATTCACTAGGAAACAATATGGGACTCTGAGGTATTCTCGTAGTCTCAAAGGAGGCTGAGATTCTTGACGCCACAGGAGAAAACATGGTTTCTATCGAATATTGTTTTGTTAAGGGGTGAATGATTCCTTTTAGATCGAAGCATACGACATTGACAATATTCAATAATTACTGCTCCACAAAACAGCAGTTCTTCGAGTTCAAACCATGAATGCAGAGGTTCACATTCTGAAGGAGGCATTCTGCTGCCTCCGGTCCGTGTTTGCAGTTGGAGAGCGGCTCCTCCCCCTCCTTGCCAACAGGGCCTGGCAGAGCAGGGGTCACAGGAGAGCGCTCTACACTAGGAATTATGGCCCAGAGATATACTCCTTTTCACCCACATGTAACTGGCTTTTAAAAAAATTAGTGGTCAGGGGCACCCGGGTGGCTCATTCGTTAAGCGTCCACCTTCGGTTCAGGTCATGATCCCCGGGTCCTGAGATCGAGTCCCGCATCTGGCTTCCTGCTCGGCGGGAAGCCTGCGTCTCCCTTTCCCACTCCCCCTGCTTGTGTTCCCTCTCTTGCTGTGTCTCTGTCAAATAAATAAATTAAATTTAAAAAAAAATAAAAAATTAGTGGTCAGGATTTTCAACCTCCCTACATTTTGTTCTTTTGAGACTCAAAGGCTGGCAACAGGGTAAGTGCCCATGGGCCTTGTGAGGAGACTCACCAGTCCTCCTACAGGACAGCCATGTGTCCTCCATGTTCAGCCGAGTCCTCCTCTTGACCACCCCTGCCTCTCACTCGGCCCAGGTGGGCTTCTCAGCGCAAAGTGAACTAACCCAATTTTGCATGTGTCCTCACCCAGAATGCCAAAGATGGGCTAACCCGGATCCCCCATCTTCTCTGCAGACCAGCCTCCTCCTCCCCGGTCTCTCCGAGAAGGGTCTCCCGGTTACAAGCACCACATGGCTAGAAAGGGAGAGACAGGACCGAGAGCGCACCTGGAAGTCTCCATCAGCAGCAGCCACACACACAACGACATGTCTGCAGAATCTCTGCGGACGGGAATCCTCCAACTCCTCTCTCTAATCCGGCCCTAATGTTCAGCAACCTTCACTGTCAGGAAATTCCGCCATAAATAACCCAAATCCTTCATGCAGCTTAAACCCATTTCCTCTTTACTCTCTGCTCACTGGAGATGGGGAACAGCTGGTCACCGTTCTCTGTACCAAGTTCTTTGTCAACGGGATGATTGGATTCTGGCTCTGGACCACCGTCATAATTAGGAGTCTGACCAGTTCCATATTGTGCCGTCTGCAAAAGCATGTCAAATGGGAAGATAAAATTTTGAGCATGCTGTGCTTCAGAAATGTGCCATCAGGAGAACACGATCCCTCGCCATGCCATCGGGCTGTTTGCAGTTTATAAATTTGTGGCTGTGAGGTCTCTCACGTGGAGAAAAAAAGGATGTCTTTCTGAAGCTCGCTCTGCGTTGTGAGCATAACATCGAAGGGTGCCAAGATCCTCTAGAAGCCACCACAAGTGACAATACACACAGTGAGTGTGTATTAAGTGAGGCCCGTGTGCCCGTTACCTGCATTGTTTCAGGTGTTCTGCATAGCAAGGCACTAAATTTAGCTGCACAGAGGGCTAACTCGCCCAAGCGCATGCACCTAGCACTGCTGGTTCAAACCCAAGTAGCTGGAGTCTGGAGACTGGGATCTCTGAACCGTGTCTCCATCCCACCTATAAACTGGTGCTGGCCATCCAGGCAGCTCACAGCAGGGAGTGCGGTCCTTTAGTTTCAACAACCGCACTTGGCCTTGGCTGGCGGAGCTCAGGAAGTCATGGCAAAAAGCAAATTCCCAAGTCTGTGCTCCAGAGCCCGACCTGGATCAGGGTCCAGGCTCTGCTAAATACCACCTGGTCACTGTGGACACTGGCCCTCCTGCCTCAGAGTCCTTGGCAGTGAAGTGGGGTATGGGAGGTACAGATTAGAAAACAGTACTTTTTTGGTAAACAGTATTTTTTTTAAAGATGTATATAATATATGCACAGGAAAAGTGTCTAGAAAGTTATACCCCAAAATAGTAACAGCAAATATCTCTGGGTGATCTGGGTACTGAGACTGACCATTTCATTTCAAGATTTGGTTACTTATAGTTTCCATAGAAAATACACACTCATCATGTAATAAGAAAAAAAAAAGGTTTGTCCTTTGGTTTTGGTGCCTCTGACTCATCCCAATGTCTCCCTTCTCTAGTCATTACCAGCATCCAGGGAAAACACTTCAGCCACTGCCTCCAGGGGTCCTCTACCTCCTGTCTCTCACCATTTCAGCCCCCAAATTCACCTTCTCATCATCTGCATTCTTCATCCATCCCCTTGTTTAAAGTGAACAGGAGTGAGTTCTATAGGATTAAGCCCCCGGGTCCTCAGCCTGGCATTCAAGAACAGATCGAGCACCCAAAGAATCAACTTTATTTTCACTTTTCTCCCCTGCTTTTGAGGGTCTGGTTTTCTAACTGTTCCTTCCACATAGCACATTCATTCCCACATTGATCTGTGGTCCCCTCCTTCTGGAATGTTCTGTCCATCTCCTCTGACAATCCAAATCTTCTTCGTTCTTCAAAACCCAACAAATCCTTTCTCTGAAGCCTAGTCTCAGAATGAGGCTCCTGGGCCAGTACATGGTTGAGGTAGGTGGTGGGTCCAACCAAGGCTGGTGGAGGAAGGATTCCAAGAAGCCAGAGCTCATCAGTCTTTCCACCTCCACTCCCCACAACAGCAGATTTGCACAGCCTAGTCCCTCCAACAAAACGATCCTACTTTCTGTGCGACTTCAGAATGGCTTCCGACCTAAAATAGTCAATGCTCTCCTGGGTCAGGGGTTTGGTCAGGTATTGACAGGAGTCTTGACCCTCACATGCTCAACGCTTTACTGTATTATTTGAGCACACAATGTCTTTTCCCATTTTAAAATGCTCTTAACTTATGATATTCTAGTCTTAAGCATGAAATCTACATATCACATACTGTAATAAAAAAATATCCAGGAATATTTTTCCATATGACATCACATTTACTGTTGTCTAAAATCTGAGACCACCAGCTGTCCTAATTCGAGATTTGGTAAGTTTTGCATCCTCTTCATGAGTCCATCAGAAATCTTAGAAGCAACTTCTTTCAAAATGTTCACTTAGAGTTTTCTTAGGAGGAATGAGGAAGAATCTGAGAAAGGAAGATCTTGTCCAACTGAACCTTGATCATCTTTGTGATATGTCCTTTCCCACCCACATTATGTTCATCGATTCACCTGTCTCCCAGATAGACGGCCGGCTCTTCAAGAGCAGGGAAAGTGAGACAGATGCACTGCTGAGTGCTCAGAGTACAATCCAGGGTCTGGCATGCTGTTAGGTGCTTTGCGTATTTGGCTGAGCATTGACAGCATTATCTCAAAACAAAAAACACTCCATGGTATACTTTCACAACTCAGTAAGTTCGGAGGAGGGGGAGCAGGACCTGGGAAAGCATTTTTATGGCCAGTGATTGGATACTACAAACTATTAGAAGGAAGAAATATAAAAGTGAATATACTTCAAGGCAGTTTAAAGCATATTTGGCCCAAATTTTAGGGTAGAAGCCATTCTGAAGTAGCACAGAAAGTAGATTTGACGACCTATGTGGCCCAAAACTCCTCCTGCCCCACCATAAGAGAGGGAATCTATTCCAGAAAAGATCTGCTGGCAAGAAATTTCAGTAGGGGCATTAGGACTCGAAGGAGGAGCAGTAGCAGCATTGGTGGCGTAGACCGAGTTTGAGGGCTCCCTCGATGCCAGACACAGCGTGACACTTGGTGCTCCCAGTGATGACCTTATTCACATCTCAGAATGCTAGGAGATCTGTGTGATTATTTCCCCCATTTCACAGATAAGGAGAGAGAGGTGGTAGGGCTTACGTCCTATGCCTAAGGCGACATGGTTTGGAAGCCTAAGAAGCAAGGCACCATCTTGGTCCATTCACTACACTGCCTCCCAGCAAAGCACTGCACAGGCACAGAACATACAGACCTTTTACCGGGGATCTGGTGGCCATGAAGGACTCACCACAACCAACATCCTTTTAGCTCACGACTCAAGTTAATGCCACCAAAGCAAATGGTGAAAAACCTAAGAACAGCAGAATTACTGTGACACCCGCTCCTGGCCCAACACAGGTCTCCCAGGAATCACTCGGAAGAAGACTCGGTGGGAGGGGCAGAAGGAAGGACCAGCCATCACTGGTGCTCATTCCCTCCCTCTCTGCTGGCCCCTCATCCCTCCTTTCTGTCAGTAATAAAATAAACCGAAATCAAAAAAAAAGAAAGAAAGAAAGAAAGAAAGAAAGAAAGAAAGAAAAAAGAAAAAGACTCACAGAGCAAAGCCAAGGATACTTTGATTTCATGATGCAGTACTTCTACCTCACAAGACAATCGGCATGGGGCCGATATATTTTCAGTTTTAACTCTGTGACTCGTCAGGGGAGAAAGCACGAACACTGTCATTTTACTTTGAAGTGCGGGTGTTTTAGAAAGGTCCCTACAGGGAGCCTGGGTGGCTCAGTGGGTTAAAGCCTCTGCCTTCGGCTCAGGTCATGATCTCAGGGTCCTGAGATCGAGTCCCACGTCGGGTTCCCTGCTCGGCGGGGAGCCTGCTTCCTCCTCTCTCTCTCTGCCTCTCTGCCTACTTGTGATCTCTCTCTCTGTGTCAAATAAATAAATAAAATCTTAAAAAAAAAAAAAAGAAAGGTCCTTACATGCAAATGTGCCAATTTCTTGGCACAATACTGTGATTCAATATTTGGTCACTCTGAGTTCGGGTTTGTTCCCTCAGGCTCCACTCTGAGGGATCCTGCCGAGCTCGTGGGTGGAGACTTCAGGGCTCTGAGCTCAAGGAAACAGTGGCTGCGTGGAGCGAGGAGGAAGCCAAGGGCCCCCTGTGTCACGTCTTTCCAATGTGGATTCATAAACCACTACACACTTCAGAGTTCAAATATTAGTTCAGAAGCACATTGTAAAAAGAGACTATTTTTTAACAGTTTGGATTCTTAGCCGAGGGAAACTCATTTTTTATGTTCAAGGATATTTACATAATTAAGCAAATTTTATGATGCGTATCCAATGTTCATAGACATGTGAAGATGAACTGCATCATTAAGGTGTCCAGTGTTATTCTGTTCTTACGAAAAATGTCACCCAACAAAGCCAAAAAAGGTGGGAAAAGGGGCTGCAGGAAGATGCTTTTAAAATACACTACTATACTGGGGCGCCTGGGTGGCTCAGTGGGTTAAAGCCTCTGCTTTCGGCTCAGGTCATGATCTCAGCGTCCTGGGATCGAGGCCCGCATCGGGCTCTCTGCTCAGCGGGGAGCCTGCTTCCCTCTCTCTCTGTCTGCCTGCCTCTCTGCCTCCTTGTGATCTCTCTCCCTCTGTGAAATAAATAAATAAAATCTTAAAAAAAAATAAAAAAAAATAAAAAAAATAAAATACACTACTATAAAAAAGCCTATCAGATAGTATTTTTATCATATCTGCTACAAGCAGTAAAGATTTGCTATTGATTATATCATGACAACAACTGAGTATATTCCATAAATAGAAGTTTGGTTCAACAAAGAAAGTCTCTTAACTTAGCTTTTATAAGATTAAAGGAGCTTTAAAACAAAACAAAACAAAACCCATGTGTGATCCTCTCATTAGACACAGAAAAAAAAGTCAATACAATTTAGCCATAATTCATGAGTATATCACTTGGCAAACAAATCCTACAAGGGAGGGAAAAATTACATCAAATATAATACTTAATGGTGAAATGCTAAAACCATTCTCTTACAATCAAGAACAAGACAAGGTGGGCCATCACCACTTCTCACTTCTACTCTGAAGAACATAATACTGAAGGTCCTTGTCTGTGCAGTAAGGCAGGAAAAAAAATAAAGAAGTGAAAGAAAGAAGAATTGAAAAGAAAGACAAAAAAATCTGCTTTTTGACCGTTTCATAGCAAACACAAAGAAATGAGAAAATTTGTCAGAATTAATAGAAATTTGGAAAGTTTGCGAAATCAATACACAAAATGCAACTGCATTCCAACATGCCAGCAGAAAACCAATTTCAAAATATTGTTTTAATAGTAACAAAAACATAAAGTATCTAGGAATAAATCTAGCAAGAGAGGTGTAAGATTTTATGGAGAAAATTATAAAACTCTACTGAGACATATTTAAAAAAGACTTAGTAAACGGCAAGTCCTAACATGTTCAGAAGATTCTGTATCATAAAGATGTTTAATTATCTCCACATTAACCCATAAATTAAATACAACTCCAATTAAAATTATAGTAAAAGTAATATTATGTAAACATTTTTTTACACTCCTTTAGGGAAATAAGGAATTTCAGTACTTTTAGAAAGAAAATATCCATTCATTATTTTTTGAAATTAGTCATTATGCTTTATTTTAAAATGAAAACTGACAAATTCTTATATTATTCAACTAAGAACCACAGCAAACAATGGACAATGGTGGCTGTGTCTCTACCCTACACCGAATCCTATTTTGGGTCCGTTCACTTTAAATACTTTAAACACTAATCATCAGATTAGGAGTAACCAAGCTGCAACACAGAGCCTGCAGGTGACTCGAAACTAAAACCACTCACAACCAGACGTCTGGATCTACGACAATTAAAAGAGATCCTCCCAAACAACTTTTAAAGAAACAAGAAGTACTTGCCAAAAATCGTCTGAAAGGTGGGGCAGTAACCACAGCATCTGCTTTTCTTAAGATTTCCTGGACTCTCTAATAAGACAACTTTGGCCAAGGAGAGGAGAGATCGTTTTGGGGCCAAACTCTTTCAGTGCATTAAGAAATTCCCATGAGCGCAGAAGAACACTATGTGTTTTAAGCTCCAGGCACTTCATGTGGCTGTTTGGACAGAATAGGAAAAGGTGTACCATAAATTCGCATGGGGTCTTTAGGCAGACATGGAGGGAGCCATTTTGTTGCACTGAAGAAAGCTCTGGAGCACTTCCAGTGGTTTAATGAATATCCCCTCACGGTAGGAACACAAGCAAAACTGCTGATATTCGAAACTTTGTTGCAGAGATGTCCATGGTAATTAAAAAGAAGTTTTATGCGGAGCAACCTTAGTAATCTTAGTCACTAAAATTCCTTAAAACTAAAAACATCCACAGGGGAAATTTTTTTTTCAATACAACAAAAATGGTTTAATTTTCTCTAAAGATAAAACCACTGCCTTTTTATTGCATAAAATACGCAGAAGATAAAGAAAAGCATGAACAAAATAAAAAGTAGGATTACTGAGGATTGCTGGGGATGGGAGGGTGGGGATGGGGTGGATGGGTTATGGACATTGGGGAGGGTTTGTGCTGTGGTGAGCTCTGTGAAGGGTGCAAGCCTGATGATTCACAGACCTGCACCCCTGGGGCAAATTAAAAAAAAAAAGCATGATTAAAGAAATATTTAAAGATATTCAGAAAAAAAATACCGGTAACATTGGATTCATTCTTCCAGATTCAAATATATGCTTATGCAGTTTTTGAAATTTGGGTTATATTATGAATATGGTTTTTAAAATGTGTGGGGGTTTTTTTTGCATTTCCATGTCTAGAAATATATGTAATTTTAACTATTTTCAAGATCTCCTTTGGATGTCATTATTTGTTTTTTCCCTTTGTAGAACACAGTTGAAAAAACCTTTTATAGTTAGATATTTGATAAACACTTTCTGGTGACGAAAACCACCTGTGGGAGAAGGCCATCCATCTCCCAAACAGACACAATGGCTTTACCACTTGGGGAATGGCTTGTTGACCTTGTGATTAACCCTGAAACCAGAAAAGGCAACCGCTAAAATATGAGTTTGCTCTTCTACTTGGCTCCCCTGGCCATAACTTCAGCCATGGCCCATTTGGAATACAGCTGAAATAAAGAAGTTGCTTTACTTTTTATGTGTATTTGAAGGGACTTCCCTTTCCCAACTTTCAATTTAAAATTAGCTGTTCTCCATGAAAGGGCCAAAGGAAACCTCAAAAGTTGTATCTTCCACTAAGTCGTCTCTCCTGGTTTGATTTCACTGTACTTGTTACTGGACCAGCTGAGGCCACACTGCCAGAAAAACATGGACGAGGAAGCAGAAAGGAGGGTAGACCTCAGGTGACTCTTTGGAGATGCTTGTGGTTCAAGAAGGCAGGAATGGTAGCTGCTAGGGACACTGGGCCCGAAAGCAGATGTTCGATGGTGTCTAAAGAGGGGGTTGAACATTTTCAGCATGTTTACAGATTGAGAGAAAAAATGACAACGGGAGGAGAGACTGAGGAGGCCGTGTGTGAACTTGACCTACTGGCAACACCCACAGGACAAAAAAACAACAAAAATTTTAATGCAAAAACCTTACGGCTAAAAAGCAAACGAGTTGAAATAAAGTTAAGGATAGATGTGCTTTCTGACCCCCAAATATTTGTCCGTGGTCTCCGAGTCAGGAAGTTGGGGTCAAGGGCAGGGTTACAACCCAGCTCTGGAAACAGATTTAGCAGCATGGCTGGCTCAAACTCAGGAATATCTCCCAAATGCTGCTTTGCGTTTCCCGGGTGTCCCGTGGGGTGCCCAAAGAGTGCCTTTAGTAAAAGCCGTGGGAGGGGTAGCAGGACCAATTTGTACAAGGCAGTAGTATTAATTTTAAAAAAGAAATTATTTTTGAAACAACTGTAGATTCACAAGCACTTGCAAAGGTGGGGTGCAGATGTCCATATACCCTTCACCTATTTTCTCCCAATGGTTCCATCTTACATAATTATAGCACAATACAGTGCCAGGAATCTGACATTGGGACAATGTGTATATACATTTCTGTGCCATTTTACTACACCTGTGTGGACTCACTAGACCCAAGAGACCGCCACTGCCATCGAGGTACAAAACTGCCCCATTATCACAAAGATCCCCCTTGTACAACCCCATTGTTGTCATCCTCTCATTCTTTTTTTTTTTTTTTAAAGATTGTATTTGTTTATTTGACAGAGAGAGACACAGCGAGAGAGGAACACAAACAGGGGGAGTCGGAGAGAGAAGCAGGCTTCCTGTCAAGCAAAGAGCCCGATGCAGGGCTCGATCCCAGGACCCTGAGATCATGAACTGAACCAAAGGCAGATGCTTAACTATTGAGCCACCCAGGTGACCCTCATCCTCTCATTCTTAACCCCTGGCAACCACTAATCTCTCTTCCATCTTTATAATTTTTTTCATTTCAAGAATGTTGTATATAAATGGAATTATACACTATGTGATCTTTTGAGATTGGTTTTTTTCACATAGCAAAATGCCCTTGAGATCCATCGAAGCTGTTGGGTGTATCAATAATCTATTCTTTTTTTTAAAGATTTTATTTATTTGACAGAGAGAATGAGAGAGAGAGCATAGGCACAGGAAGCAGCAGAGGGAGAGGGAGAAGTAGGCTCCCCAGTGAGCAGGGAGCATGACTCGGGGCTCGATCCCAGGACTCCAGGATCATGACCTGAGCTGAAGGCAGATGCTTAACCAACTGAGCCACCCAGGTGCCCCTAATCTATTCTTTTTTACTGCTGAGTAGTACTCCATGGTATGGATGTACCACAGTTTATTTAGCCGTTCATTTAGTGGGGAGATTTTGTTTCTGTCTGGGTTTTGGCAATTTCAAAGCTGCTATAAGCAATCATGTACAGGTTTTTGTGTCAATAAGTTTTCATATCTCTGGGATAAATTCCCAGAAGTGTAACTGTGGGCTGCAAGGTAAATGTATATTTAGTACTAACCCTTAAAGATTAAATAAATAAGCTCTTAAAGTTTAAATAAGTAAGCCCATGATCTATGCCCATATACCTGTCTATGCCAGGAAGTACTCAGGATGAGTGTGGGAAGTCCTGTCTCTATCCCTGCTGTGGTATTAGGGAGGTAAACATGAAGAAACCAGGGCTAGACCACTTATAACCCAACATGTTGGAAAAATTCAGATAATTCCATCAGGGTCAAAATTTTTGGATGATAAAAATATCACTGAGGCATTAGATGGGGTTAGATGGGGGCAAAATTAAGTCATCAATGGACATGAGTCGCTCCTTTCCAAAAGTGATGGTTATCAGAAATATGTTACTGAATAAATTTTGGGGATAGTAATCCATTCCTTCCCTTTGAGGACATGGGTGATGTAGTAACAGCATGGCAAGAAAGCAGCCCAGAAGCCACCTTGGGAACCATCGAGAAAGGGGAAGACCCAAGGCTAGGAGGACTCAGAATTGTCTGTCACCCTCTGCAGTGCACAACTGAACTAATTCATTTCCTGTCTCACTATCACATCATCATAATATGGGAGAACACCCTCTAAACTACTGCCTTCCTTGCTCACAGTTGCCAGGGACTGTAAGCTTTCCCTAACCCTTTCGGAACCCCCAACTCTTGCCCAAGTTACCGAAATATCACAAGCATTTCACCGGATGGGAATGATGGGCTTTCTGGACCTGGAAGTAACAGGTAGAAGAACAAGGAAATCAGGCATGACTTATCTAAGCCCACAGATACCTACAGGGAAGTAAGTTATTACTTCCTCCATGAAGTCCCTTCTCCTCCTCAGACTCCAAAGGTTTTCTCTTTACGAGGAAGGAATAGTCACATACTGGTTGTGAGCTTACGTTAACTGATGTATAGTGGAAGATTATGATGCACAGTGGATAAACTAAAAAAAGACCATCCAAAATCAGTAGGAAAAACACCCCCACTAAAATCACAGCGGAAAAAGTAGATAAAGTGTCTGGCCAGAGCATTCACAAAAAGGGTAATACAAGCATCTGCTAAACAGAAGAAAAATATTCAACCTCATTAGAGATGGAAGAAATACAAAATTAGAATAATGAGATGCTTTCATTCTGCTATCAAACTGATCACTTTTTAAAGGATAAGGTCACCAATGGATGACCAAATTCATGGATGATGAAAACATGCCAAGAAACAAGATAAAGACTAACACAAGATAATGTATCTTAATACTGGTCTACAGCATACTTTTTATCCATTTATTTATTTTTTACAGATTTTGTTTATTTCCTTGAGTGAGAGAGAGCTTGTAAGTACGAGCAGGGGAAGCGGCAGAGGGAGAGACAGAAGCAGGCTCCCCACTGAACAGGGAGCCCGAGGTGGGACTCTATCCCAGGACCCTGGGATCGTGACCTGAGCTTAACTGACTGACCACCCAGGAGCCCTACAGCATACTTCTTAATTACAAAGAGAAAAACATCTACCTGGAAGAAACCACTTAACACACTTTTAAATGTATTTGAAGCTAAAATCACTGGTAATGGAATAAATCAGCAAATTGTGCCTCTTGATATGATGCACTAAGGATACAATATCTTGCCTGTGGGGTCCCCCCTCTCAGCCCTGCCCAAAATACAGAATCTAAGTGTCATCGTGAGGAAACATTGAAGAAATCAAATTGACATTATACAAAATAACTGGTCTGAACTCTTCAGAAGTCAAGGGGGGAAATGCAAAGAAAGACTGAAGAACTTCCAGAATGGAACAAGGTCCACAGATTGCATACTATTTCCTGTGCTGTGGTTATATATGATGCTAGCTAGCATTAGGAAAACATGCATCAAGAGCACATATAGGAATTTTCCGGTAGTATTTTGCAGATTTTCAAAAATCAGAAATTACATCGACCTGAGAAGTTAAAAATGAAAGATTTTTGAAATAATACTTAAGGACGCCTGGGTGGCTCAGTCAGTCAAGAGTCTGCTTTCAGCTCAAGTCACGATCTCAGGTTCCTGGGATCGAGTCCCGCATTGGGCTTCCTGCTCAGCGGGGAGTCTGCTTCTCCCTTAGGCTCTCACTTTCTCTTTCTCAAAGAAATAAATAAAATCTTTAAAAAGAGAGAGAGAGTAGAAAAATTCCTTAAAAAGGAGTTAAAAAGTACAAAAATTAATTTCAAAATACCTGATATCTTCCTAGCTGAAAATCTTCAAAAGATCAAAATTCAGCATGTAGGGGGAAAAAAACCCAAAACTCAACTTCAAACAGAGCCACTTTTCACTTGTCATGTTTTTAAACAAAATCTTTGATGTATATTTCATGGCCACTTTGTAAATCACCTTTCAAGAGAGGGTGATTTTTTTTTTAGCTGCACAAAAACATTACCGTGTTCACCTAAGTTCCCTCTCCACCAATTAAATCCTGGCTTCTCAGCTCCCAACATTGCACCCACAGAACCTTCTTATTCACCACCATTCCCTCTCCCTCCTACCCATAGGAGCCCTTGCTTGGGTGGGCTGTTTCCCATAAAACCCTATGGGAACAAAGATTTTGCCATTTAGAAAAATCAAAACATATTTGAGAGGACATTTCTCTAGCAGGCACACATACCAAATAAACAGCATTAATAAGCAAGAATAAATCTGATGGTTTGTTTTGTTTCATTAAACAAATGGGTATAATAATGACAGTGCACATTTGTGGGTCTGGAGGCAATAATCAAAATGGTTCAAGGAAATCATGACTCCCTTTTCTGCCCTCCTTTCCAGATCTCAGGTGGTTATTTCCTTCACCTCCCATCCACACTGGCTTATGCTTAAGGGTTTGCTTTCTTTGATTTTTAAAACACTTGGCTAATTAGTCCATACTGCGGTGGAAGCAGGAGTGAGGAGACAAAAACGTGCGCTGTGGTCTCCACTGGATTTTTCCATATCTCATTTTCTTCCTATGTGCAGTGTATCTCACCAGGCAAGTAGCATAATAAAGGCCAGTGGATGCCCCCAATTTTAGCATTTTCATAGATTCCTAACACAGATAGAAACACTCGAAACATGTTGCCAGGAAACCGTGACAGTATTTTCTCCCAGGAAAATTCTGTGCCATACAAAATGCAAGAATGCCTTTGTTTGAGACATAATTCTTATCAGGACAACAGAGGATTTAATAATTAACAAAAACTGTAACAACAGACATGAAAGTGCTTTTTCTTCTTAATTTAAAAATGTTGACATCTTAATTGTTTAAGTCAAGAAAATTAGAATTAGACAAGACTTGCTGTCAACAGGTTTCCTAAACATAGTAGCTTAATCACATTTTTTTAAGTTGACAGGTGTCTGTTTCACCCTCACGAACTTCTAGCCATCCCTAAACTCCCTTCACGGCGTCCAAATGAAGAAAGCAAACTCATAAAAAGTTATTCATTAATCAAAATGTTCATCGGTTTCCCAGATTAAAGGGAAGGAGCCAACACAGAAACAAAACAAAACAAAACAAAAGTTAGGCTAAAAGAACACACAGCCAGGTAAAGTCGTCAGGGATAAAATGACCCCAGTTGTGACAGGAGAGAGCAGGTGATTATGTTTCTGCCAAGAAAGAGGAGGTTGAGTTTAGCACACCCTTACCTGCTTCCTTCACCAGGTAGTACTAAGTAGCTGCCATCTTACCCCCCTGGGTGCACAGGAGAAAGAATCTGGCCTCTGCCACTACCTCCCCGCCCTCATTCCCAACTACACAAAGGCGCTAAAACTCATGATCTGAGTGCAGTTATGGGCCCGTCTTGGAAGCAGCAGGGGACCAGCACAATCTGCTTGCAAGGAAAGACCCTCCAGTGAGAGGAGTCTGTTACGTGATTCCTCAGGAAGCAAGGAGATGTGCTCGGAAGCCACACAGCCAGTCGCCATCCCTGGGCACCGTCCCCCTCAGTCCCCAGCTATTCCATCTTGAAGGTCAACAGTGCCCAGCACTTGCCCTTAGAAGCGGAGCCAACCACACTCAAGACTCAGCTTCTTTCTCCATTTGGGAGTTTTCTCTTTGGCTTTTTACCAAGGCAGTGGAGTTGGGGCTCTCCTCGCTGCTGTGAGCTTCTGCTTTCCTACTTGGTCTCGGGGGTTTTGCCTGCGGCCTCCCCTCTCTCCCTCTCTCTCTCTCTCTGAAGTTCACCACTCCACCACTTCCGTCCCTCTTTGGGGGTCTTGCATTGAGACTCCCCCATGGGGCAGTGCGATTGGTCCCATCAGACACTCCCCCCTGTGCAGTGTAAAGGAAGAAAAGATGAGATAAAAGTAAAAGTAGCTTATTGGAGTGTCTGGGTGGCTCAGTTGGTTGAGCATCTGATCTCAGGGTTGTGGGATTGAGCCCCACATTGGGGTCCATGCTCAGGGGAGAGTCTGCTTGAAATTTTCTCTCTCCCTTTCCTTCTGCCCACCCCCCACTGCTTGCACATGCTCTCTCACTCTCGAAAATAAATAAGTAAATAAATTCTTAAAAAAAAAAAGGGAAAAAAAGATTCAGGGGTGGTCTATTTTCTCCAAAGATTAAAGGGGTGTTAGTACTAGTGGTGAAGGGGGCGGGACAACCCGCACTCCCAGTTACATATCCTAGCACCCCTGTTCTTCAGGACAGCTTGGCATTGAAGGCCATCATACGTGTATTTCTACCCGGCAGTTCCATGGCTGGAAATTTAAATTAAATAGCCAATCAAAGACTGAAATCGGTCCTGGCAATGATTTTTTTGGATTTGACACCCAAAACAAAGGCAACGAGAGCAAAAATAAACAAGTGGGGCTACATCAAGTTAAAAAGCTTCTGAGCAGCAAAGGAAAACATTAACAAAATGAAAATGCAATCTACCAAATGGGAGAAAATATGTGCAAGTCATATATCTGATAAAGGGAATTGTTTTTCAAATAATCCCATTAAAATGGGCAGAGGATCTGAATGGACATTTTTCCAAAGAAAACATACAGATGGCCAACAGACACATGAAAAAATGTGCAACGTCACTCGGCATCAGGGAAATGCAAATCAAAATAATGATGACATATCCCCTCACACCTGCTAGAAGGGTTATTAACAAAAAGACAAAAAATAACAAGTGTTGGCAAGGATGTAGAGTAAAGGGAATCCTTGTGCACTATTGGAGGGAATGTAAATTGCCACTATGGAAACAACATGGAGGTTCCTCAAAAAATTAAAAAGAGGGGTGCCTGGCTGGCTCAGTAGTAGATCGTGCAACTCTTGATCTCGGGGTTGTGATTTCGAGTCCTATGTTGGGTGTAGAGGCTACTCAAAAATAGAATTTTGGGGTAGGGAGGGAAAAATAATGAAACAAGATGGGATGGGGAAGGAGAAAAACCATAAGAGACTTCTAATCTCATAAAACAAACTGAGGGTTACTGGGGGGTGGGAGGGTAGGGATAGGGTGGATGGGTTATGGACATTGGGGAGGGTTTGTGCTTTGGTGAATGCTGTGAAAGATGTAAGCCTGATGATTCACAGACCTGTACCCCTTGGGCAAATAATAAAAATAAAATTAAAAAAAAAAATAGAATTTTGAAGGGTGCCTGGGTGGCTCAGCCAGTTAAGCGTCTGACTCTTGATTTTGGCTCAGGTCATGATCTTGGGGTTGTGGGATCAGGCCCCACATGGGGCTCTGTGCTCACCAGGGTGTCTGTTTGGGATTCTCTCTCTCCCTCTCCCTCTGCCCCTCCCTCCTGGGCTCTCTCTTTCTCTCTCTCTCATAAATGAATGTCTTAAAAATAAAAGAAAATAAAATCTTAAAAATTAAAAATAGAAATACCGTATGATCTAGCAATTCCATCTCTGAGTACTTATCTGAAGAAAAAGAAAACACTAACTCAAAAAGATATCTGCACCCCCATGTTCATTTCAGCATTCTTTACAACAGCTGAGATTTGAAAACAACTCTAGTATCTATGGATGAATGGATAAAGAAAATGTGCCACACACACACACACACACACACACACACACACACCAACAAACACACTCGAATATTCAGCCACAAAAAACAAGGAAATCTTGCCATTTGTGAGAATATGGGTAGAACTTGAGGGCATTATGCTAAGTAAAATAAGTCAGAGAAAAAAAAA
>LNAC01000079.1:4724734-4795757 GCA_002007465.1 Ailurus styani
CCCTCCTTGCCCTCCCCGCGGGCTCGGAAGGGCTCGGCCGGTCCCTGGCATCCGGCCGGCTCGCCACGGGGCGGAGGCGCACAGGTGTCTAAACCGCGCCTCTCTTTGTGCCACCGTGTCCCCGGTCCCTTCGGGCTGGCGTAGAAGTGCCACCTAATGGGGAGCGGCGGAGCATGTGGAGACCCGCGGGAGTCCTTCCTGCCCTGCGCGGGCTGGTCCCGGAATGACCCCACGTTCACTCTTGAGCCCAAGGTGAAGTCGGAGCTCTGTCCAGCTTCCCGCGCCCAGGAGTCTACGCCTGTCTTTCTTTGCCCGCTTCCTGGAAGAATGAGTCCTCTAAGGAAGATTCCCAAGTTTTTCCCAAACTGTGATGCAACGACTCTCCCGAAGCCCGACCTCCTCGACCTTGCTCAAGAACTGAGGAGGTTGAAAGTATACCCTGAATCATCTCTGAGTCCTTGGCGCCTGCTCTGGTGATTTGGCAATGGGTGAGCACTTTTGGACGGGTGTGGAGGAAACGCTACTCTTTCTCAGTTTTCTGCATTGGGAAAGATGATGCTGCCTCTCCCTTTTATTTCTTTTTTCTGCTCTGCCTCTAATTACGAAAAGGCACTGGAGAGGCGCAACAACCTTTTAGGCCCCAAGGGATCCAGGTGAAGGGCGGGGAGCAGGATTTAACATCTCACTGCACCCCTGCCTACTTTAAGGATCTCAACAGGAGAGGAGCACAGGAAACGTCCTGCAGGTCGCCTAGATTTTTCTTCCTCCCTCCTGAATCTCCTAGGAGCACTGAGATCTCCCCCACTCTGCCCCACGAGGGCCTCTACACTTCCTGACAAGGAGTGAGAGGTACAGTCAAGTTAGGCTGAGCTGATCAGCCTGCAACAGAAGTGTAATCCTGGCCCTTCTGTCTTCAGTTGACAGCAGGAGGTAGCCTATGCAAAGCCTACTGAGTATTTGGTTGCACAGATGACTATCAACACACACCTGCCACTTTCCTGTTTATCAAGTTGTCCTTTTGGATCAGGGTGTCTTTAGGATGTAGCTTTCAAGGATGATTTGGTCTCCCTCATGCCTTGGTTTCTGCTCTCCAATCCTCATCCAAGATCAAGGTGACAAAGCAATGACACTTGGGAGATAGTTTACAGAAGCAGCACGCACAGGGCTGCTGTCACAACCCAGCTGTGTGACACATGGAGATGTCCAGTCCTGGAGGCAGAAGGCTCCTCTCCCCCACGTCTCTGTCAGTTACAGCCCGTGGGACCAAACCCTATCCTTTAGTTTTAAAAGCTAAAGTTGGGCTAGTGCAGAACTTGTTCTTTTGATGTGTGAAAGAAATAGGTTCTCCCATGAAAACACTTGAGTGGTGCATCTCTGAAATTTCATGCTTCAATTTTTCTTTCTCTCAATTAGAAAAAAGAAACAAAGCGAGCATGGCTTAACGTAAGAACAAAGAGTTGCACATTCAGATAAAGTACTTTATCTCCTTGGAGGACCAAATAATGGCTCCAGCCTCCAGTGACTTGTGATGTCATGGTGTGCCTCAATTTTTTTCCTGTGATCAAATAATAATCTGCACTTCTTATCTTATAAGGCTATTGTGACAAATCTTTAGATAAGTTCTATAAGGCAACCTGGTGAGATAGCCCTGGCCTTCTGTATTGTGCAAACGCCATTCAATTTAAGAAGGAATCTTCAGGAGGATTTGGCTCTGAACAATTTGAGTGAGACCGAAAACCCAGTGACTTCTGGCAGCGATACGTAGGCTTCCCCAGATCCTCTCTTCTAGGGCACAGGCTGATGTTCTGAACATAAACTTCCCAACCAATCTAACAAAAATCAATGTCCTTGAGAAGTGTTAGGCTGAAGGACTGCTCTAGTATAACATTTAGTGGAGAAGTTACAAGAAGTTACAAGCCTGAAGTCATGCATATAAATAAATGACGTTGATGCAAGAAAAATCACCTGTAGTTGTTTGGAGAGTTTAACATTAGTCATGCCTGGGAGGAATAGATTTTGCTGGTTCCTCTCTCCCCACCCCCAGGGCAGAAATCCAGGTATTTGTACTTTGCTTAATTGTGTATATATAATAATTACTAAGTGACATATTTTAAAGGAACAGCAATGGATGTCTTCATTAAGGGTTAAGCTGCTGTAACAAAGAGACCCCAAAATCTAATGGCTTGAAGAGCACAGCTTTTTATTTCCTTTTCATATAAGAAGTCCATCCAAGGTGAGAAGTCTGGGTTAATGGGAAGCTCTGTTCCATTAGAGTACACAGTAACTCAGATTCTTTTCTTTTTTTTTCCTTTTTTTTTTTTTAAAGATTTTATTTATTTATTTCACAGCGGGAGAGAGATCACAAGGAGGCAGAGAGGCAGGCAGAGAGNCAGAGTACACAGTAACTCAGATTCTTTTCATCTTGACTACCACCCCTGCCCCCGCCCCGTGACCAAGCCCAAGGTCACTGTCCTCTTCTGCATGATTGAAGCCGGGTTATGGGCACATCTGAAATCCATGAGTATCCTGAGCAGCTGCCTATGTTCCCTCAGTAAGAACAGAGTCACATGGCCCAAGGCAGGCTTGGAAATGTCACCTCTAGCAGGGCAGCCTATGTCCAGCTTCAACTCTATTTCTGTGAAAGCAGGGAGGACAGATTTTTGGTAGACAATCAGGTATGGAAATCAAACCACTGTTGGTTTAAATGTTGTAAAATATAAATCTATGTTATAATTCAACCCATCATCTGCCCAATTTTATCTAGGTAGTCTGTCTTTAATTTGACACATTCTAAATACTTACGTGCAGATACAATTTTTTTTAAAGATAGCACTTTTAAAAGATACTTAAAAAGTATCTTAAGTATCTTAAAAAGATACTTAAAAGACACTTAAAAATAAGTAAATTCAAAGGGAAATCTGTCATCTCTTTGTTGAATCAAAATGAGGAAATTAAAAGAAATTGATGTCAAAATGCCTTTTTAAATGAAAAGCTTTGGTATTAATTGTATTATTGCATTTTAAATTCTGATTTGGAGTTCTCTCTCTACAGAGTAGGTTACTTCCAGATTTCGACCAACCATTCAGTTTTCAACTTGACAGTATTTCCTATATCAAGACAGATATCCAGGGTTGGGATTCTGTATTGGTTATCTATTGCTGCAAAACAAGTTATCCCACAAACATTGGCTTAAAGTAGCAGGATTTATTATCCTGAAGTTTCTGTGTGTCAGGAATCCAGGAATATCTTAACTGGGTCCTCTGGATCTGGTTTCCTCACAAAGTTGCAGGTCACCCTCTCTTCCTTGACACATGGCTCTCTCCATAGGACAACTCACAACCCAGCAGCTTCCTTCATCAAACAGAGAGAATCAGAGACAGAGAGAATCAGAGCAAGACAAATTAGCCATCTTTTATGATCTGATATTGGAGGTCACACCCCAATATCTTTAGTCACAGTCTACTTATTAGAAGCCAGTCTGGAGGTCCAGCCCACATTCAAAGGGAGAGGGGATAAGACAAAAGCGTGAATAGTAGGATGTAGGGATTACCAGGAGCCATTTGGAAGCTGCCTGCTACAGGTTCTCACACCTACATGAACTTTCTAACTTCATCTCCACAATATCAGTATTTTTTGTCTCAAACAAATATGATACATAGCCTTGGCCTCAAAGAGCTTCCATCTGTTGCCAAAATAAGATGCACTTACACACAAAAAAATGTGCAATGACACAAGAACAATGGTGTAATGGAAGACCTAGGGCATCAGAAGACTAATTTCTACTAAAAAAAACTACATGTACCACCATTGTAATTCTCAAATCTGGGATCAGAATACCTTATAAATATGCCAGTTACAGACAATTAATTGCCTTAAAGACAATTGAAAGACAATTGAAAGCAGAAATTATTAAGTTGGGAAAGAGAAAAACAGTGAAACCGATAAATAAATCTAAAAATAGTCTATATGGGCGCCTGGGTGGCTCAGTGGGTTAAAGCCTCTGCTTTCGGCTCAGGTCATGATCTCAGCGTCCTGGGATCAAGGCCCGCATCGGGCTCTCTGCTCAGCAGGGAGCCTGCTTCCTCCTCTCCCTGTCTCTCTGCCTGCCTCTCTGCCTACTTGTAATCTCTCTCTGTGTCAAATAAATAAATAAATAAATCTTAAAAAAAAAAAATAAAAACAGTCTATGGAAAAAATGAGCAAAATAAAAAAAAACCCACTAGTATGACAAAGAAAGAATAAAAGGGAAAAAAGATGAAATTTAGAAAATTAGAATTAGATGAAAAAGATGAAATTTTAATTGAAACTAGAAATGCTAAGGAAAAATAATCATCAAAAGCAGAGGAAATTTTAAAAGTCTTTAGAGGGCACTTCCCATGCCTCTGTGTGAACAGATCTGAAAATGCAAATGAAAGAGTTAATTTTTTAGAAAGAAACAATTCACCCAAAATTGGCCCCAGTAAAGACTGTCTAACAGAGCAATTATCACAGACCAAGATAAAGGGGTTCAAGTTCTCCTCATAAAAGCACCGAGCCCAGGTAGTTTCACAGGGAAATTCTACCCAACCTTTAAAGAATGGATAATCTCAATGCTACTTATTCTAGATGAAAGAATTTTTCAAAATTCCTGTTATTAAAGCCATTGTGATATTGGTCTCAAAACTGAAAGAACACCAAAAGGAAAACAACAGAATACTCTCACTTGTGCGTAGGGTTCAAAAATCTTAAGATATCAACAGCTGAAATCCAACAGTCCATTTAAAGAAGAAGGTATTATGGCTAAGGGCGATTGGTTCCAGTCATAACATGAACCAGCATCGTTAAATAACAAAAACAACCACAGCAAAAATCCACCAATATTACCCATCATATTAATAGTGCTAAGGAGAAAAGTCATATGACTTATGTCCATTGAATTGTGCCCCCCCCCAAAAGATATGTTGAAGTCCTAGCACCCAGTACCTCAGAATGGGACCTTAATTGGAAATGGGTTGCAGCAGGTGTAATGAGTTAAGATGAGGTCTTACTGGAGTAACGGGGGCCCCCGATCCGTTGTCCCACGTGTGCTTCTAACAGGAGTGAAGACAGGCACACAGGGAGAACCCCATGGAGGATGAAGGAAGAGATTGGAGTTACACAGCGGTGAGGGGTGCTGAAGATGGCTGGCAGACCACCAGAAACGAGCAAGAGGCAAGGAGGGACTCCCCAAAGGGGTTTGGGAAGGACAAGGCCCTGCCAGTACCCAGAGCTGAGGCTTCCTGCCTCCAGAACTGAGAGTTAAAGAATTCTATTGCTGGAAGCCACCCGGGTTGTAGTAACTTTGACAGCAGCCCTGGGAAACTCGGACAGGCTCGTTTGGACACATGCAGAAAAGTTACGTGACAAAAGTCAACAAGCATCCTTGTCAAAGCCCCTCAATGAAACAGAAATGGCTGCTGTGTCCGGGGTCCGTGAGCACTTGTGTTTGGTCGGAAGGGAGAGTTCCCGGATTGTGTAATGGAGTGACTTGAGAAAGAGAAATTGCGTCCCAGGGGGCCCCAAATGGCGGATCATAAAGTTTGCGGCAGATGTTTGAGGTCATGAAAAGCCACTGGCGAGCAAACGAAGAACCTGAGAAAAGCTGTGTTTCTGGACCATGACTGGGGAGGCTGGCCATGGGGTGAAGGGTAGTTGGGGGCAGGGAGAAGCCGGGGCTGGGAGCTTTATCACAGGATCATGTAATTCAGGTTTCTCAAAGGACTTTCTCAAGTGGAATTTTACTTCACTGCATAGGCAAGCAAATGTGAATCTACTGTTTGTTTTTTTTAATACAACTGGTCACATTCTTTACATAATGTTCTCGGTCTTGCTTCTCTTACTTACGACATAATTAGAGATTGTTCCATATCAGTGGAAGAGATGCTATATTTTACCAGTCATCCACTGATGGATGATTGGGGTGTCTCCGAACAATGCTATTCTTGACTTGGATGTCATGTTCAGGCAGCTCTGGTCCAATGTTCACCAAGGTGCCGGACAGCTGATTCTGGTCCCGGAGTACCTTCGGAAGCCCACAGGATGACCATGTGAGTAGAGAAAGGGACCAAACCTAGTCTGGAAAACCTGTCCTAACCAAGGTGAACTGGGTGGCTGTGTTCTCAGAGTGGTAGAGAATCTTCCCAGTAAAGACAGTTATATGATGATGGCTTGCCTTGTCTACCAAGGTTATTGTAGTGAGAACTACATTATTAACACCAATAATGATAACCTCCATGGATTGAATAAGTACTGTGTTATTTTCCTAGGGCTGCCGTGGCAAATGACCATTATCTGGATGGCTTCAGAAAACAAACTTGTATCCCCTCCCAGTTTCTGGAGGCCAGAAGTGCACAATCAAGGTGTGGGCAGGGCTGTTTCCTTCCTGGGGGCTCACAGGGAGGATGTGTGGCGTGCCTCTCTCCTTGTTTCTGGTGATTGCTGGTGGCCCTTGGCTCGCGGGAGTATTGCTCCAATCTCTCTGTTGTCGCATGGGCTCTCCTGGTGAGGCAATATGTACATTTACTAAGATCAGGCACTGTTCCAGGCTGGGGTTATGTAAATTTAACAACAACAGCAACAGAGCCCTTGGATCATAAAACTTATATTTCAGTAGGGAGCACAGCTAATAAGAAATTAAGTAATATGTAGTTTTAGGGAGTGGTAGGTGCTGTGGCGAGGAGCAAGATGCTGGGAAGGGGAAAGACATATTTAGGTCAGATGGTTACCTCTGAGATATTTGTGTAAAGACCTGAAGGAAAAGGAGCCTGCCTGACCAAGACCAGATACGGCCACGTAGGCTGTCATAAGGAGTAATGTTCCCACACCGCAGATGAGAAGACCGAGGCTCGGAGAGAAGAAACGTGCCCAAAGCTAACAACTGATAACATGGCACAAGGAGGATTCAGTGCGGGGCGGTGTGACTCCAAAGCACACTCTTTCTGTTACTATGTTAGCATGCTAGTGCCCGAATTTGTCTTCACTCTTCGTGTTTGTATTAGAAAGCGTTTCCAGTGTGAACCGAGTGCTCTGTGTATACTCATTCAGTGAATGGTGACCTAGACCAGGGGTAAAATCTCACCGTTTTGAGAGTTTTTAGAGTTTACAACTCATTTTCAAGTGGTCGCAGGTAAAGCCTACCACTCTGAGAGGCAAGTGGTTTTCTCTTCATTTTAGGGGAGGCTCCGAGATGTGATTTTCCCCCAAATTACAAAATGTATTAGATACTCCGTGCAGGGTCTGCACGCAGGCTGTCTCCCCGAGGGAAGGCAGAGGAATGAATGGGAGGGGAGGCTGGCAGTCACGTTTGAGCCACATGGCTTGGCCCCTGAGCCAGAGCCGGCTGGCCTGGGGCTGGACATTTGACCTCCTGGGGCTCCCCAAATGCTTCCTCTTTGGGAATTTGGATTCCGAGACCCCCAGCAGCATCTGCTGAGTGAAAGAGAAGAAAACTTGGAAACCAGAGCTTACAACGTGGAGCAGTGCCTGCTTCAGTCATTGTGAGGCCCCTTTCTGGGCCATCCTCGAATCCTTGGTATCAGATTCCTCATTTCTATTCTTCGTGGCCTCAAGAGGACTAACTCAGACCTCCAGGAATGGGCAGAACACAGAAACTGAGGCTCTTGGACTCAGACTTGAGCAATTTCCCACCTTTCTGTCCCTGGCAGGGCATCACCAAGGCCCCATCCACCTCTCGCCGCAGAAGGTGGCTTCTTGCTGCCATGGAAACCACGGGTTCCCAACCCTACCTGCCCGAAACCCCCACCCCGCCCCAGCCCCCTGGGGTGCTAGAGAGGGCAGTACCATCTGGGCTTCCTAGGAGAGTCTGGAATTCAGTGAATCTGCTGACAATATTTCCCCTCATAATGAATCAAACTGCTTCCTGGGCTTTGCTGGGAATCTAGTCACTTCATACGGGTAATGCATTCTGAGATCCAAGCAAACTCTTGGCACCCTCCCTTCCAGAATTTGCACACTGCTACATAGGATGATTGCTGGCAGGGTTTTTTTTTTTTAATGCTAATGTATATCTTTGTATGTGCATTATGTAAAGTACCCGAGGATTAATATCCTCAGCAGACTACAGACCTACCATTTGCTGATAAATTGACCAAAGCCCTAGGCTCTAGGGACTCTCCGGCTCAGTGCAGACCCTATCTTGTGTTGTTCACGATGCTACTCTTTTCTTCGAACTAATGAAAACCATTTTTTCCTGTGTGGACACTTCAATAAATCATCAAACATAAATTCTCTTGGGGGGAAAAAAACCCTTGAGGGCTGGGAGAAATGTCAGTTTAAAACCTTGCTTTAAAAGAAAACAGTTACAGGGGGTGTTCCTGCAAACGGGGCAGAAAGAGGAATGATCCCGTGCTCATGATCTCATAAGCAGGAATACTGGCTAAGAGTTTGATTTCAGTCAGGACTTCTTGGTTTGACTCCAGTTGAATCAAACCATATCACAAAAAATATATTTTTTAAAGATTTTATTTATTTATTTGGCACAGAGAGAGAGAGATCACAAGTAGGCAGAGAGGCAGGCAGAGAGAGGAGGAAGCAGGCTCCCCGCTGACCAGAGAGCCCGATGCGGGGCTCGATCCCAGGACCCTGAGGTCATGACCTGAGCCAAAGGCAGAGGGTTTAACCCACTGAGCCACCCAGGCACACCCCAAAAATTACTTTTTCCCCCCTAATTAGTTTTGATGGATTTTGAGCATTTTATGAGGAACAGTGTAAAGTTTAGCACGCTGTATCTAACTACAGAATCCGAAGGATGGGAGCGATCTCTCAGGCCAAGCGGGTTTCAGTCCTTCTCTTTGTTTGGCTTATGCTGTGATGAAACACGTCAAAACACTGAATAAAGAAAAGTGAATAATTTCTTCCAGTTCCATCAGGCTTGCATTGGGGTTGGTCAAGCCGATGTACTGAGTGCTCCAACTTAAGACAAAAAAAAAATGTATTTGACTCTTTACAAGTGGTATATTAGGGATGGTCATTTTTATTCCTAAAGAACATTCCCTATGAGTATCACTCATTGCTGAATCACTTCCAATAGCCAGTTTCCTGGACATTTTTATAATATGATTCAATGCACATATTCAGCGAACGTAACACTTTCTAAGACTGTTTTTATTACAAAGATCTGTGAAGAACGTTTCCAAATTTTAAAGCCTCTAAATAAGCTTCTGAATCCAAGGCAAGCATTTTTAGTTATACTTCATGCATATATGCATGAATCATCTACAAGCTTTATAAAAGTTGGTTGGAAAACTTCACAGATATGCACCTCCAACACAGTGTCTAATAAACAAAGCAGGTCCCAGAATAATACGGGACAGTATATACAGCATTTTGCTATTTACCTTTAAGATATTAAAATACACAAAATACACATTTGTGTGGGTGCACATATGCTTGTGTGTGCACACACAAAAGAACAGAAGAAGATCTGGGATAAAAATACCCACTTGCTAATGTACACCTCCTGGCGCAGGAGAGGAGCAAACGGGAACTTTCTGTTGTAAATTTACTCCATGCACTTGGGATTTGTTTCAGTTTTTCACAGCTATGAATTACTCTTGTGATTTAAAAAGATTTATTTTTCTTTTAAAACTCTTGTAACTGGGGCGCCTTGGGGGCTCAGTTGGCTGACCATCTGTCTTCGGCCCAGGTCACCATCCCGGGATCCTGGGATCGAGTCCCGCATCGAGCTCCTTGCTCAGCGGGGAGCCTGCTTCTCCCTCTGCCTCTGCCTGCTGTACCCCCTGGTCCTGCTCTCTCTCTTTCTCTCTGTCAAATAAATAAATAAAATCTTAAAAAACAAAAACCTCTTCTAACTGGTAGACTTGGCTAGAGAGAGAAGTGGTTTTTAAAACACGTATATAAAAGAGATTATTGCGAGTAATTATACCAAGAGGTGACAGTCATGGAAAAGTGGTCACAAACCACCAGATACCACAAGCTCGTCTTTCTCACATGGTTAAGCATTCCCCTGTCACGTTCACCTGGTTGACAATAAAAAAATTTTGAATATGTGGTCTAGTGGCTTTTGGGTTTTCAGTTGGGTGATTTAATAGGTCATATTGTGAAGAGAAGGACCGTGAGCAGTGACGGGGAGAGTGGGGAGGACACAGAATCCCTCAGGCTCTCGTTCTTTACTGTTGAGGGCAGCTTAATAATGATCCTTTAAACCCAAGCATCTGTAACTACGTCTACGATGGGCAGGCGACCAACCCGTACCTGGCCTGAGCACACAGGACCAGCACTCCCTCTCGCCGAAAGCCCTGAGCATCAGGCCTGCCAGGATAGGTTCTCAGAATCAGGGCTACGGCCCGGCTTCAGCAGAGAAGCTCGCTGAGCACAGTCTACAGACAAAAGTCAGAGCTAATCCACACGCAGGAAGTGACATCGAGAGCCTTCAGAATCTGGCCGTGGTCTTAAAAATGGACTTACTGGCCAGTCTTTAAAAAAAAAACAGATGATTGTGTGGACAGTAGACATTTTCAGCCTCTCTTTAAAAACCGGAAACTGTGATATCACCGAGCCAAGCAAGGTTCATTATGGCAACATTTTCTGGAGCGGAATATCTGCTGCTCTCTCTAGATGGGGCACCATGCTGGGGTTTCTACAGTTTTCCTCACTCTGTATTATTCTGCACCCTCCCCTCATTGCTCATTTCATTGCTAGCTTGGTCCCTGAAGCATCTGGGTTTACAGTCACTGCATGTGAATCAAGGGAGGCCAATGCTGCTCATTAACGATGCTGTCCATTGCAATACTGTCTCTCAATGGTCGCTACAAAAAGAAATCACCATCCCTTACCTGAAGGAATCTGGAATGCAGTAGAGGAGACGGGAGGGACAGGCAGCTGTGTCATTAAATCTAGTGATAAATGTGGCTCCCGAATCTTCTCACCTTCCTTAAGCATAGCTGGTAACAATCAGTAAATGATCCTATATTTGAATTTCCTTGATTGAATTTCATCCAGCTGGACATTTGTGGAACTTGTACTGAGGGTATGTTTACACATTGGCAGTTTTAATAAGGATATTGTCTTACTCAAATAACAAACACTTATCTCCCCAGAAAAATGAACCAGAGTGCTAATTTATAATTTTGCTTATCATGTTTTCTCATTGCTGGTAGTCTTCTTTTGCCAGTAATTCTGGGAGGCAGAGGGATCTGGCATATCCCACATTCAAATTGAGGCCTTTCATTTAGTCTTTGGTCAATTCTTTTAATTCTCAAGCCCAGGTATAACCCCCTGTAACCACGGGAACTATCATTCCATAGCCCACTTTTTTTTAAAGAGTCATAGAATTTTCTCCAGATCCCCCAGTTTTTTCCTCTCTGCATTGTCATTGACTCAGCTGCCCCTACGTTGTCTTTTGGCTAATTTGCTCCATGAGGTGAGATCCAGAGCTTTGTTGGGATACTGCAAAACCACTTCATGCTGACACGCGTGGCCAACGTGAGGTGCAGAAGGGCTGTTTTCATGGTCAGCGAGGGCCACGACAGGAGGCAGATGGAACGACCAAACACATTTTGATTCCCGAACAGTGCGTATTACCTGTGAGTTCGAGAGTCTCAAGTACTAACAGCTTCTCCAGTGGTTTTTATTGTTGATGTTACATCTTAGGAAAATTTGGTTAACAAATACCTGTAGAGACTTACCATTCCACTTTCTGGTCATGAACTGAATTTATGAACCATGGTAAATACCATTTGTAGAAATGAGGTCATTGGTATCTGCAGGTTTGTTGCATCGTAGAAAGAATGCTGGAGAGTTCTTTCAGTTGATTGGCGGACTGCTTCCACATATGTGAGCTTTTAATTCGTAAGAGATAAGAAGTTGCCCCCTTTTGTCTAGTGGGTGCGAAATCCTCTCCCAAGCCTGGGTTGAATGGTCAAGTTCCTTTTCTGGACTCGGTTAACCTTCACTTTGGTGGTTGGTTTCAGGGGAGTAGCATAGCTGAATGTGGGCCAGTCTCACTGACCTATGAACAGTGAACATCATCCATATTTTGTGGACTTCTAGGAGAAAGTGCCAGAGCCAGAGAGTCCGGGGGCGGGAGAGCCCACAGCCCCTGCTGGCACCTTCACAGCTCAAATCATGGGCCTTTGCTGGCCTTGCTGTGTGGAAGAAGAAGAACAATTTTTTTGGTTATTGAAGTTAATACAGTTTTACCTTATAGATTCATGTCTTTTCTCTGATTTTTAAAAGAGAATACTTCTAAGCTCTCCCTTTATCACAGGGCTGGAGGCCTCAAAGCAACATTTCCCAAAGTCATGGTCAGAGGGCTGGTTTAGGGTCCTCCTGTGGGAGCTCTTGGGGTGATATCTGAAGCAGGAGTCACTTTGCACCTGCAGCACCAGCAGCCTGGTGTGGAAGGGTCCACAGACGACAGTTGTGAGGTCTGGCCAGCAGCTTCTGGGTGCCTTGCTATGAATCACCCACTTCTCATGACTCACCACCCCATCCTGCGATTCCAGGGGTGGATTCTTGATTACAGCTGGAGTCCCAGGAAAACCAGTGGTATAGCTCTGGTCTGAGTCTGAAGGCCCAAGAACCAGGAGACCCATGGTGTAAGGTGGCACTTGACAAACATCATCACTAATCAACACAGGCACTGAAAAGTTTGGAGAAGTTCCTACTACTCTATGTGACAGATAACACTGAGATTTGGGAATCTCAGTGTTATCTGTCACATAGAGTAGTAGGAAGGCTAAATCCCTCCTCTAAAATAGAACTTGAAGGGCGCCTGGGTGGCTCAGTGGGTTAAAGCCTCTGCCTTTGGCTCAGGTCATGATCTCAGGGTCCTGGGATCGAGGCCCGCATTGGGCTCCCAGCTCGGCAAGGAGCCTGCTTCCTCCTCTCTGCCTGTCTCTCAGCCTACTTGTGATCTCTCTCTCTCTCTCTCTCTCTCTCTCTGTGTGTGTGTGTGTATAAAATAAATAAATAAAATCTTAAAAAAATAAAATAAAATAGAACTTGAATCCAGTATTAACTAGCATTATCCATTCACAAAAAGCCTGACCACTGACGAGCAACCCCGTGCTTTAAGGCAAAAACAAGTTTCTGTTCCACGAGGCTGCTGTTGAGGGTGGGAATGGGGGGATGTTCCATTTAATCCCTTTTCCCAGCAGCCACCTACGAAATCACTGGACGGCCAACATTATGCACTGGCGTGGTAAATAACTCTTAGCACAGGGTGAGGAAGGTGGGATTGGACTAGTCCATTCTGCTGGGCTGTCAGGCTGACAAAGAGAAATCCGGGAAGGATACAGATCAAAGACAGAAGGCGCAGCACAAAGAAAAGCAGAAACGGAACGGTGTGGGAGGAAGTCAGGGAATGATGTGAAGGGGAAAAGTGAGGTCACAGGTTGAGGGAAGAGATGAACAAAAAGGGTCTGATCCTGACCTGCAGAGGAGGCCCACAACAGGCTCTGTGTGGGTGCAATTGAAATAACAAACCATTTTATTCTAGACAATAATCCAAATATTTTTCTGATTAGTTAATTTAATTATGAAATCAGACTGATAAAATTTTACTAAATATTAACTTAGAAGGAAATATGTAGTTACTGAGTGCTAGCACAGGCATTGAACCACATGTATTTGTCTTTTAAAAAAAAAAGTGAAACCAGTTATCATCTTAAGAAGTAGGATAGGTCTCCATGCAGTGGTTAAATATTTTAAAGAAGAATTCCATCATGTTTAGAATCTAGTACCACTGGTGTTTATCACATACACAGGGTATGTTTATTTTAATACAAGTAGTTAAATGCTAGGTTCATGACACTATTAAAATGGATTATCTCAGATGATTTGGATCTGAATATCTTCATTTCGAAATATAAATGGGGCACCTGGGTGGCTCAGGTGGTTAAGCATCTGCCTTCAGCTCAGGTGATGATCCCAGAGTCCTGGGACGGAGCCCCACGTCCAGCTCCCTGCTCATCAGAGAGTCTGCTTCTCCCTTCCCCTGCTTATGTGTGCGTGCGTGTGTGCTCTCTCTCTCTCTCTCTGCCCCTCTCAAATAAAATCTTAAAAAAAAAGAAAGAAATATAAACCTAGAAGAAAAGCTTCATTGTACCAACTTTAATTACGCAGACAAATATTATATTAGCAGATCATCTACCTCAGGATTATTATTTAGTAAGACTTGTGTGGCTTAGGAGAAGGTAGCCCCTCTAAAAATGATCCTAAGGAAGAAAAACATGTCTGATGACAGCAGCAGAATTCCTATGGCAGCTGGTCAACTAATGGGTCCTCAAATTGGCAAAGAGATCAGCCTCTGCAGATCAAGGAGGAAGCATAATCATGTTGCTAAAAATACGCATCAGTGTTTGGCTCTTAGATATCAGATGGCTCACCCAGTACCAAATGCATGAAGCTAAGAACACCTTGCAAAATAGCTGTGAGGAGGTGCCCAGAATAGGTAAATCTATAGAGGCAGACAGTAGATCGGGGGTTGCCTGGGACTGGAGGAGGGCAGCAGACGTGGGGAATGACTGCTAATGGGGTTTCTTCGGGGGAGGATGACAACGTTCCAAAATTAGACTGCAGGGATGGCTGCAGGTCTCTGTGAATATATTATAAGACAATGAACTGTATGCTTGCAATGGGTGAACTTTCCAGTATGTAAATTATATTCCAATAGAACTGTTTTTGTTTTTTTTACTCCTTTAGAAAAGAGAGATTCACAGAGATACCAGCCCACAGCCCTGATATTTAGCTGCTGAACCCACATCAGCAACGGTGTACCTACAAACAACTTGTTGGGTGAAAAATAATCCTGGCTTTTATGGTTTTTTTTTAAAGATTTTATTTATTTATTTGAAAAAGAATGAAAGAGACAGAGCATGAGCAGGGGAGGGTCACAGAGAGAAGTAGACTCCCTGCCGATCAGGGAGCCCAATGCGGGACTCGATCCTGTGACTCCAGGATCATGACCTGAGCCAAAGGGAGTCACCTAAACCACTGAGCCACCCAAGTACCTTAATCCTGCCTTTTAACGACCACTATTAGTCAGGTTTTCTGTGCCTTGCAGTCAAAAGTATTCCTAACTAACACATACCTGATATGTATTGAATGCATTCTCTATGACATGTATTGTGCTACATAGTAGAGAAACAGATTGACATTCACTGCATTCCCATATGTGCCAAGTGATTTATATACTTTGTGTTATTGGTGTCTCCTGGCAGTCCTGGAGAGAATGGCCTGTCCCTTCAAGGCACATACAATGTCAGAAATTGTTTCTCTCCAGTGGTCTGTGGACCACCCACCTCCTAGCTCTCCAATGGTACTGTTGAGAAATGCAGATTCCTGGCTTCACCGTGGACCTGCCGAATCAGACGCACTGAGGATCTATCATTAACTGATACTCCGCAAAGGTGGCCCATTAAACACACCTGTGCCTCAGGAAGCATTTGACATAAATCGGCAATCTCTGAAATTAGGTCACCTGAACAGAACTTCTGACAGAGGAAACAAATCACAAGGACCTTGTGGTAGGAAAGATAGGGAGTTGAAAAATATGTGTAAGGCCCAGTCTCTGCCCTCCAGAAGGTGTGGTGGATCTGATGGACACACACCTTCTTGAAATGTCCAATCAAATGTTAATCCAGGTAGTGCTGTGAAGGGACCTGCAGATGTCTTCAAGGTTACAAACCAGTTGACGTTAAGATAGGGAGGTTGTCCTGGTGGGCGTGACCTAATCATACGAACCCTTTAAATCCGGGTCTAGAGAGACAGAGGAAGTCAGAGATTTGAAGCATGAGAGGGATTTGATGTGCGAGAAGTTGTCCCTTGCTGGCTTAAACATGAAGGGGGCAGGAGACGTGGGCAGTGTCTAGGAGCTGAAGGCGGTCCCCGGCTAATGACCAACAAGAAAATGGAGACATCAGTCCTACAACTGCAATGAACTGAGTTTTGCCAAAACTTCGTGCGCAGCCCAGCTGACATCTTGATTTCAACCTTGTCAAACCCTCGGCAAAAAGTTCAGTTTAGTGGTGCCTAGACTCCTGACCCAAAGGAACTGTGAGGTAATGAATTAATGTTTCAGACTGCTAAGTTTGTGGTAATTTTTATGCAGTAATAGAAAACTAATGTAGAAGCGAGCTTGGGGGAAGACAGTGAAGTCAACAACTAATAGAATACTTAAAATGAGAGAGAATGGGAAGAGCCAGAAATGGCTTCCCTGTAGAGAAGTATTTCTATGTCCTTTAATGATATATACGTTTAAGGGTAGTGTCTGTAAGGAATGCTTTTGGTAAGTAAGTGGAATGCCCAACTACTACTATTGAACACTGAGCAGCACAAACAATTTTTCTGTCAGAGCTAGTGTGGCTACTCAGTGATGTTGGCATAAGCCCTTTCTATCTTTCCGAGTTCCCACCATTTTTAATTTGTCGACTCTTTGTCCTCATGTGCCGGTGATGGTAGGATACCTCTGAGTGTCTCATGTTTTCTTATCTGGAAGAAAAGGATGGGCAAAGCGTTTTGCCAACAGAGTCTGATCTTTCGTCTTGAGAAAGCAAAATGTTTTCTGAAAGCCTACTTAGAAAACTCATCTACATCTGGACTACATGGCCACCCTTTGAGCAATACTGGCAAAGTATTAGACCAATGACAATTCATCCCCTAGCCTTAGGATAGAGATACCTGTCACCACCTGAACAAATCAAGGTTTTCTTCACAAGAAGGACGAAGATAAGAATGGATATTGAGTAGGCAACAGATGGTGTCTCAAAGGGCGATTCATCACTAACTCAACAAATATTTATTGAGCACTTAGTAGGGTAAGGCCCAAGGTTTACAAAGATGGTGTGTGTGTGTGTGTGCTCACATATATGTGGGTGTGTGGGTGTGTGAGTTGGGGAGGGAGGAGGACACAGGCATGTAAACAGTAATTACAGTGAGAACTGCTTTAATTGCAAAATAAAAGGTCTCTCCTTCTGTACTGACCAGAAGGTACTCCTGACCATAGATACATCAGGTGAATCACAAAAACAGCAACAATAGGACCCAAGAAAGCATCTATTGATTTGTGCTTTTAAAAAAGAGAAAAATGTTTTCATTGATAGAAGATATATTAGAGAAAATTTCTAAGAACCATCGAACTAAGTATGAATCGATACCTTGAACTAAGTCTGGGCAAGAGAAGTAGCTCCCATTTGAAATGCAAAAGTGATGAGTGCATAGGTGTGCAATGCTCTCAGAATGAAGTGTTGCAATCTGTCTCTTTTATGGGAACTGTAACGCTGGGTTTTAGTAGAATTTACACAAGATTCTCAGATGCACCACCCCTTTTAATGTACTTTAACAATTTTATTTACTTATTTGTCAGGGAGAGAGAGGGAGAGAACAAGCAGGGGGAGCAGCAGGGAGAGGGGGAAGCAGGTTCCCAGCCCAGCAAGAGGCCTGATGCGGAACTTGATCCCAGGACCCTGAACCATGACCTGAGTGGAAGGCAGACGCTTAACTGACTGAGCCACCAGGTGTCCCAATGTACTTTGGAGATAGATAGATATGTCTTTTTCAAATATTTAGCCTTTGGTTCAGCAACCTCATTTTGTGTAATGTCTTTATGGAAATAATAACTTTTTCCAAATCATAATTTGAGGATATGGAATATGACACTTGATCTTACTCACATTAGAGAAATTAATCCAGTAATTAATTGTTCTGACATAAACTTGACTTTATTCATGACAACTGGCTCACACTAGTGTAATTAACCAGATGGATATTTGCTCTGATTTCCTAAGCCCTTAAAATTACTGAAGATGTACTTTAAAGCCATGCTAGCAAGCTTTTCTACTCCATGGTGCACTTTAAAGAATTCCGTAGAGGGGCCTGGGTGGCCCAGTTGGTCGATTGGCTGCCTTCTGCTCAGGTCATGATCCTGGAGTCCTGGGGATGGAGCCCCACATAGGGCTTCCTGCTCAGTGGGGAGTCTGCTTCTCCCCCTGCCCCTTCCCCCACTCACGCTCTCTTGCTCTCTTTCAAATAAAAAAATAAATTCTTAAAAAAAGAATTCTGTAAAAATAAAACTCTTTATTAGAATAGTTAAGCATAAGCATCGTGGTGGCGCTAAGTCTTTCTGATTTTCCACCCCAGCTATCTGCTAACTGCATTTTGCCTTCTCTCCCCTCTGCTAAGCACTGCCTTACTCTCTAAGACAAGTCCTGGCTCCAAAAGAGAGGAATCAGCATCAATATTGATTCAGCGTTGCTGTTGGTTCACGTATCCCCTTTAGAGACCGTTGCTTGCAGCGACACACTTTTTTGGCTCCGGTGGCTCCATCTGCCAGTGGCTGGGCTTCCAGACCCTCCGTCCCTGCAGCCTATCCCAGCCTGCAGCTTCTGGCTTCACCAGATACAGATTCACTGGAGCACCTGAACTTTCTCTTTCGTAAAAGTAGAATCCTGCTTCTTAAACCGAAGGTATTTTTCATCAGTAATTCTGGCACATAGGAAAACAATCCCATCATTTATCTAACTAGCCCACAACTGCTGGCCACTTGGAGCATTCCCAACATTTGCTCTCAGAAACCGGATGCAATGAGCATTCTATGGTATTGCTCTTGGTGCAGAGCGTCTCTGAACCAACCGTCTCTGGATCAACTCCTGGGGGTGAACTTGTTGGGTCAAAGGGCTGTGCGATTTTCATTTTGAAAGATATTCCAAAATTATCCTGCAGAGAGATGTCACCAATTTCAAGACCCTCTAAGAACATATGAAACTCCTTTCCTACTCCTCAATCGCTGCTATTAAGCATTATCAATATTTTAAATATTTGCCTATTTGGTGGGTGAAAAGGGCATCTCATTACCTTAATTGCTTCTTTGTAATTAGAAGGGTTTATTGCCCTAATGTATTTCTTGTTATGAACTGCCTGATCATTTTCCTTTGCTCATTTTTTCTATTTTTCCATATTTTCTAGTTGCTTATGGATTCTTTGTACTATCAGAAAAATGGCTGTTTATCCATAGTAACCGGCAACTTCCCCATTTTATCTTTTTACTTTGATGTTATTTTTGCCATGCAGAACTTTAAAATTTGATATGGTCATGTTTAGCCAAGTTTTTCCATCATGGGCAAAATTGGTTTGGGTTTGGTAATATGCTTTAAAAGGTCTTCTATATGCTCATAGTATCTTTTAAAAATCTACACACATCTTCTTCCAGCACTGTTATTATTTCAGTTTCTAAGTTTAATATGGATCCATCTGGAATTTATTTTAGTATAGGGAATGAGGTAGGGATTTAGCTCTCCCAACCCAATTTGGATTTATCTCCCATCTTCGTCTATTTCTCACTATCTATCAAGAGCGAGGTGGTTCCTATACATTAATTACTAAGGGCAAACGCTGAAACCACTAGGATTCAACTGAATGAATGTATTAACCGGCTCCGTATCCATCCCCTTCCCCTTCTTTTTCTCCATTCCCTTCCCATCTTCCTCCTCCTGCTCCTCCGTTTCTCCCTCTCTGCCCCTCCTTTCCCTTCCTTCCCCTCCCCTCCTCGTCCTTCTCTACCTCATCTCATTAGTTGCTGTCTGTAAGTGAGAACTGATTTTGCCTTCATGCTGCAAACTGATGATTCTCAAGCTGCCGTGGGATTGGAGGCAGCAGGGTGACCTAGAGCCTGGGCGGGGCATGGTCAAATGTAGATTAGAAACAAAATGAAGAGCTGGACCAACTGACTTCATTTGCCTCCAACATAAAGGAGGGATAGAAGCTTTATGTTTACGAAAGGGTGGATGACTTTCAGAAGAAACATCGCTTTCTAGAATACCTACATCACAGTATCTACCTACGTGATTAATCATGTCTCCGCAGCATTCGCGCAGCCTGAGTGTGGCTGGATCTTATGTCCTCTTCCCTTTCGGCAATGTCCTTGAGCTCCCTTTTTCTATCAGCTTCTCTCCTGCCTTCGAGGTTTCAAAGTTCTCCACTACAAAGTAAGACCTTGTGAACCCTGCTGCCTATCTTGGTATCTTCCCAATTTCTTCCATTGTCCAGTTTCCTGACTCAATGTTCACCTTTGCTGCTGCCTAATTGACTCTACCTGTTCTCTCTTTACCCTATGCTCTGACTTCAGTGTCCACTGCCGTACGAAAAGTGGTTTTTTTCCTTAAGCATTCTCCTTTACCTCTTTGTTTCCAATTCCTTTTTTTTTTTTTTAAGATTCAGGTTTTTTTTGCTATCTTATACCCAAGTATAACAGGGAGTTGGGATTTTGATCCCAGGGGACGTTTGGCAATGCCTGGAGATACTTTTGGTTATTACAATGGGAGAGGGGTGCTCCTGACCTTGACCAAGAAGAGGCCAAGGCTGTGACTAAACACCCTATAGTACACAGGATGGCCCCTGAAACAGAGGACCCTCTAGCCCAGAATGTCAACATTGCCAAGGTTGGGAAATCCTGCCATAATCAGTAGTAGACTGCCTGGAGGGGCATTCAAAAACGTGAGGAGCAATGGTCATGATTTTGGCGGTTACAATGGCTGAATGACTGGAGCTACGGATGCAAAACATTCTGGGGAGCTGCCCAGCCCCAGATGCAAAGAACACACTTCTATTTTGGAAATGAACAACGCTGTTGTACCTCTCCTTGCTCTATTTCCTTTATTGGCCTTCCCCCCTTGCCCAATTTGTGAGTGTTTTTCAAGCCCTCTCTACTTCTGCAAGCTCATCCTATCTCTTGATTTACTCCAGTTTTAACCAGCCAGCAATGAGGTTGGCAAGACTGGGCTTCTGTGGACAACAGCACGAGTTTGGCCGTCAGGATAAAAGCTTGGAGGTATCTTTCGGTGCCTGAGGGATGTCACTTGATTGTGTTCTGGCTTCCATTGTTTCTAGTGATGTCATCCACTATTTCATTGTGTCTACTGAATGTGGTCTTTTTCTCTGGCTGCCTTTAAGATTTGCCTTCATCTTTGGTTTAGTTATGCTGTGCTTACATGTGGATTTCTTTGTATTTATCATACTTTGATATGATCAAAGGATCTGTGAATCCATATCATTCATCATTTTAGAGTGTTCTTGACCTCTTTTCACACATTTGTTTGCCCCATTCTACCTATCGCCCCCCCCCATTTCTGGGAATCATATCTTGTATGTGCGAAGCTGAATGATATTGGCCCCCAGATCTGGAGATGGTCTCTATTCTGTCCTGTCCCCCACCAGCTCTTCTGTGTTTCAGTATGTGATTCAGTGTATGATTCAGAAACATCCTTACAAAAAATATCCAGAAATACCGTTTTGCCGCTCTCTGGGCATTTCTCAACCCAGTCAAGTGGCTGCATGAGCTGAACCAGCACATCGCCACTAGACCCTGTATGGTATATCTTGTGCCTCCAACACCATCAGCTCTGATATTGGATGCTTCTGGAAACTCCATGTGGTTGTCCCAACTGCCTCCTCCCATTGCCAGAATGGACTCTGCATAGTATTCATTTATTCAGGTGACAAATATCTATGAGCATCTCCCATATGCCTCTTCTAGGGGCTGCAGAAACTCCAATTAGCAACCAAGACTCCTGCCTTTGTAGATCGTATATGCAAGTTAGATAAACAACTTGCGCAGTTTGCCTGGACTTTCCCAGTTTTATCACTAAAAGTCCCCCATCCCAGGAAATCCAATGGGTACCTGGAAGAGAAGCAGTCTAGGCAATAGGAACAGCAATGACCTTGAAGTGAGTGAGGCTCTGTTATTAGAGGAATAGCAAAGAGCACAGTATGGCTCTGGTGGACTGAGAGAGATTTATATATTATATATTAAATTAAATAATTTATCATAATATTAAATTAACAGTATTTTCAAGTTTGGGTTTCTTCATTAGCAATTTGGGAAAAATAGACAGTCTTCTGCTAGTTCCAGAGAAGGATCATTATATTCAATTACACAGAAGGTTCTTCAGAGAGATTAGGCATATGACTCAGGGATCCCCTTGGTCATCTCACCAGAAGCCAGGAATAGATTTGGGATCATTCAGGAAAGACTGGTGGAGGAACCTCTTGTCTAATGGGGTAAGCCTCGTGACAAATGAAAGAGACCCACACAATATGGTTAAGAATGTTCTACCATCCACAAACACTGCCAGTTTGGATTATAAGGTACAGAGAGAGGACAAAAGGAAAGAACACTGACACACTTCTCAAATTCCACAGTCGAAAAACTGGCTGATAAAGTTTTTAAGCTACAAGTATGTGTTACCTTTCATGAAAAAGGAAGGACGCCTTTGAGTGCAGAGCAGTGAGCCCAGAGGGCAGAGTTGTTTTTCAGAACACTGGGGAAATGTCCAAGTTGTAACAGTGTTTTAAGAAATGAAAACAAAATATGAATACAACTTTGAAAACAGAGAAAACTTTCAGCTTTAGCTAGAATAGATACATTTTATTCTACGTCATAAAATTTGCAAATAAAAGTTCTCAATGTCAATAATATAATAATAAAATATACCACACCTTATTTTTAAAAATCCTTTTTTTCTCCATAGTTAAATGTGTAAGCTATGTTTGCCAGAGTATAAAAAGCTGTGTAGTTAATATTCTTTTGTCTTTATTTAATAAACAACACATTTCTTCATTAATTTAAAAAGCACGTACTTTTCAGGTCTCGATGGAGTATTGGTTTCCTGCTATCTTTGGTTTAAGTGGGTAGGATATGAACCTTCTTTGTAGGAATGAATAATTCCTGAAACTCTATGAAGCTGACCCTGGGACCAACTGAAGAAGAAGTCTTGTCCACGTTCAGTTATGACCGTAGGCTGAATGATTTTAAAGTAGCTTTAAAATGACTACTGAAAAACATTCTGTAGGAAGAGACCTCTCAAAGCCTACCAGAGAAAAGCAAGAAAACTCTAATTTTATTTTTATTTATTTTTTATAGATTTTATTTATTTATTTGACACAGAGAGAGAGAGAGAGAGAGAGATCACAAGTAGGCAGACAGGCAGGCAGAGGGAGAGGGGGAAGCATGTGGGGCTTGATCCCAAGACTGTGTGATCATGATCTGAGCCAAAGGCAGAGGCTTAACCCACTGAGCCACCCAGGCACCCCAAAACTCTAATTTTAAATATAATTTTTGGCAGCTGGGTCTCATTATCAGTTGGCTTTCTTTTCGTTGTTATTATGGACCTCAAAAACCAACCTAAATAAAAGATACTAAATTAATTTGAAGTGATTCATGTTTCTAATGCAAATAGGATATAAAGAAACCTAATTGTCTAAGACTGGTCGAAACTACGAGGCTGCTTCTCCTCATAGGAAAAATAAAACCAACATCCTTGCAAAGAAACTTGTGGAATATACTTCTTAACTCCTCTACCACAGGAAAACACCCCATCGCTGATGAACTTTGAAAACCCCAAAACAATGCATTGCTCCAACTTACAATATTACCAGCCAAAGGGAAGAGGTTTAGGCCTTATGCTCTACAGAATATGTTAACAAGGGAGAGAAGTACAAAGAAAATAAAGAAATCCAAATATGCTTTCCAAGGACTAAAATAGAACCTCTCCAAAAGATGGGAAGGATTTCTCCATCTCATGGAAAGGCAGTGGTCCGTAGCATTGCCGACTTGGTGGGGTTGAGGAAATAACTCTAGTTTATTTTAATGTACTGTGTAATCTGGCTCATTTCCCATATTGTTCTGTGATCTTAACTGTGCAATTCAAAGGAAAAGTTGGGCCAGCGTTTCAAATGTCATCTTGATACAACCTTTCCCACTTCCAAGCCCACTTCGGTAATTTGCTTTCCTTTCCCCCCTTTTTTATTGCTCTCAGAAAGTTGAACCAATGATAACAAAATAAACAGAATTGGACGACAGAAAGAAGTTAGCACAGGACACGAAGAGCAGGGCTTCGTAGGAGTTGGAAGGGAGATTCCTGGTGCTTGTGACATGCTTTCCAGCACACTTACATGAGGGGCATCTTACCTGGATTGTTTCTTTTTGATAAATGCTTCATGTTCAACTCCTTCTGCTTTTATTCTGTTTCTCCCTAGAACGTCCCGGTGTATTGTACCCCTTTGGAATTTGGGGGGGGGTTAGGAAGGTTACAGTTGACACAGTTCAGGCTCTAACGGAAGTCATTTTCAACAAAGGAATTCTGGCTTGTGTTTGTGTACAGCAGAGCTGAACTTAGGAACATGTGAGGCTGACACAAGGTCTACCAGCTGCATGGGGCTCCGTTCGGGCAGGTACAGTGAGCCTCGGCAGAAGAACACCCCAAAACCCAAAATGACTCCTGGGAATGGAGTCTATCCCAACAAACTGTGACCTTGGCCAAGAAGGACTGAGGTGATTTCTAAAGCCCTCTACTGGGCATTTCTACTTATTATGGACATAAAGAGATAGCCTCAATGTGGAGAAAGGGGAACCCTCTTCCACTGTTGGTGGGAATGCAAGCTGGTGCAACCACTCTGGAGAACAGTGTGGAGGTTCCTCAAAAAGTTAAAAATAAAACTACCCTACAAACCAGCAATTGCACTACTAGGTATTTACCCAAAGGATACAAAAATACAGATTCGAAGGGGTACATGCACCCCGATGTTTATAGCAGCATTATCAACAATAGCCAGACTATGGAAAGAGCCCAGGGTCCACTGACTGCTGAGTGGATAAAGATGTGGTGTACATATACAATAGAATATTACCCAACCATCCAAGAAATGAAATCTTGCCATTGTGCAATGATGTGGATGGAGCTAGAGGGTATTATGCTAAGTGAAATAAGTCAGTCAGAGACAGACAAATGCCATACGATCTCACTCATATGTGGAATTTAAGAAGGAAACCAGATGGACATATGGGAAGGGGGAAAAGAAAAAAAGGAGAGAGGGGAGCAATTCCTAAGAGACTCCTAACCATGGAGAACAAACTGAGGGTGGCTGGAGGGAGGTGTGGGGGGTGGGGAGGGTTGCTTGGTTGATGAGGATGAAGGAGGGCACTTGTGATGAGCACTGGGTGTTGTATGTAAGTGATGAATCCCTGATTTCTACTCCAGAAACCAGCGTTGCACTGTATGTTAACTAACTAAAATGTAAATTAAAAAAAAAAAGAGAAATACCCTCAGATGGATAAATGTCCATCCTCAAACATAAGAAATGGGGTTCTGTGGTATGAAGATAATGACTATACCTAGGCCCCCAAAGTCTTTGCATGAATCCTTGCCACAATGAAGTCAAAGCCTTTTCAACGTCAATGTTTTGCCTGCCATTATAATCAGGTGATTTGACAAAGTCTCACCTCACTTGTAGTGGTCTAGAAAATATTTCCAAGCTCTAAACTAAAGAAGCACTTTTCTCTTCAAGAAAAGAGCCTGTATCACATGTTCTGTTTCTTCGTCAACATAAACTGCAGCCTCAAATCATTTCCCATATTCAATTACAAGAGTCAGGATTTGGTCCAGCTCTAATTGACTCCAGGAATATTTCATTTTTTCATTTAAAAGATAATTTAATTCACCACCATATGTTTGCTGGAGTCGTTCACTGGTCTTGGCCTCAAGGACGCCTCTGTCCTCATTGCCAGGTGCAGTTCCAAGGAACTCTGAGACCCGCTCCTTGCTCTGGTCTCCACAGTTTTCACTGTCTAATCTTCTCTGAACAGCATTTATTCTGTGGGGTTTTTTTCTTCCCTCTAGCGTCTTTTGCTTTTTTTAATCATGGAAATACTCACGCTTGAATTGAAATAGTGAAGTCAGCTTCAAATGCTAACTCAAAATATCAGAGAGGAGCTACCAATTTCATGGTTCACAAAATAATGGTATCAGTCTGCACTGTTTAAGAGATATCAGAATCTTCTGACCCAAATGCAAACTCCAGTGGCCTTGAAATAATTTTTCTCATATCTGATAACGGAGGAGTCATATTAAGGTTTTGCTTGGAATTTTCCAGGTCAATGAATATCATCACTGACCTTCATCCTTAAAGGGGCAGAAATTGTCAGGGGTTGGGGTGGGTGGGGAGGGGGGAGTTTAAGAGAATACTCATTTGAACTTCAGAAGATTCAGAATTACAGTTTTCTGGAAAAATCAAGTGCCTTCATCCAACTTATAAGTTCATGTAACTCACTTTTGTGCAGAAATAGGATGGCCCTCGATTAATTTAGGTGTGGGATCCATCTTCCCCTCCACATCAATTATTGTTTGTGTAATGAACTATCTCAAAACTTAAAAGCTTAAAACAACAGTCATTTGTTACTTCTCTTGAGTCTGTAGTTTGACTGTGTAGTTCTGCTGACCTGATCTTGCTCATGCTTCTGTGGTCAGCTGTCCGGTTGGCCAAGGGCTGGCTGGTCTAGGATGGTCTCAGCTGGTGATGCTTCCCTTGCACATTTGCTCACACTCCTGCAGCAGGCTAGCTTGGGCATGTTCTCAGGTGGCAGCCCAAGTATGAGGAAGAGGGCTCAATTGTGTAAGAGAACAAGTGGAAATCTGCGCACACTCTTCAAGTCTCTGCTTTGTCAAGTTAGGTCTTGTCACGTTAGCCAAAGAAACTCTCATGGGCAAGTACAGGGGCAGTGTGGGAGAGTATGACCAATGGCCACGGACACAGGAAGGCAGAAAAGTTGGGGTGATCAATGCAATCAGCCTGTCATCCTTACCCACATAAGGATAACTAGAGCATGACAGCTGCAGAGGCCAGATATGCTACTGATGTGTGATGGACAGATACACACGGGGGAGGAAGGCAATGGAAGTAGAGTCCAAGGATGACAAAATAAAGACCTGGAAGTCCAAGTCCAAGTCAGTGGGTCAAACAAGAGATGAAGGGCAAAATTGGGGTGTGCTTCTATAACGAAGGGGTCAAAGAGACAAAAAAGCCTAGAACGGAAACACGGAGTACAGCCAGCCATAAGACATTTTACCTTGCCTGGGGCAGTGCATTTGGAAGAACCTGGATACAAAATCTTTGCACATGTAAAAGCATACAGGACATAATCTACGCAAAATGGCCATTAAAAGATTCTAACACCTACAGGCAATGGAAGTTCTGCAATTTCTATACAAAGGAGTTTTGGGTTTGCTTTGAAGAAATAGCTGCTATTAGGTCATTTAGAATATATATTCAGTCAAAGCCACAACGAGAAGCATTCTACAGGACATGTGACCAGGTATCTCGAAGAAGTCAAGAACAAACATGGCCCAGAACAAATAAATGTAAGTGGGGAGAGACAATCTCAGATTAAGAGTCAAGACAGATATAAGATTATGAACAGCCAACTACAATGAGTGGACTTTGTTTGGATCGTAATATATACCAGTTTCTTGATATATACAGTTTTTAAGATTTTTTTAACAAATAGGGGAGATTTTATTATGGTCAGTGTATTAGATAGCATTAGACATTACCATTAGCTTTATTATGTGTGGCCATGCAATGCAGTTAAGTAGGAAAATGCACCTTTCCTTTTTTGAGATTCGTGCTGTAGTATTTAGGGCTAAAATAACCTGATGTCTGAAATTTGCTTTAAAAACTTGAGAGAGGAAGGGTAGAGGCAGTTAGTGTGGAAATTGATGGTGGACATTGATGGTGGCTGCTAAGTCCTAGGATGATTGTGTGAATTTGTGATATTCTCTACTTCTGTGTACTTTTCGGAAGTTTATATACTACAATGTAAAATTCAGCATATTTTTTGAAATATTACAAGAAAAGTGTTTAAAAGGAAACGATACTTTCTTTTTTCAACTTTTAAATGTTCTTATTAACATCATTTGCTGTTTTGTTTCTAATTACAAAAGTATCACATACTCAATATTTAAAAAACACTGCAACGAAGAGCAAAGAGAAGATGAAAGTCACATGAAATCATAGATAGATGATTTGAGGAGAAACAAAAGAGATCACCTGAAGAAATTGCCATAAATCTCCCTCTGGCCTTTTGAAATTATTACTATATTTACTTATTTAAAGAAATAGCTCTGGGGTCAGCTATGTGTCCGATAAATTTTCTTTGACTCCTCGGCGGGTTCTATTCAATGACAAATGGTTGGCATTCGATAAGAACCCCAAATATTGGGTCATTTAAGTGATGTTGCTTCCCCACTGTAGCAACTGGGAATGTTTTCAACAAAAGCCCCAGAACGTTGTAGATGATCAATAAAAATGCTTTCTTTTTTCTACTTCTTCTCTTCACTTTCTCTAACTTTTCTTATTCAATTTCAGCACTTTAAAGATTTTTTTTTAAAAGATTTTATTTATTCATTTGACACACAGAGAGAGATTACAAGTAGGGAGAGAGGCAGGCAGAGAGACAGGGAGAGGAGGAAGCAGGCTCCCCGCCGAGCAGACAGCCCGATGCGGGCCTCGATCCCAGGACCCTGGGATCATGACCTGAGCCGAAGGCAGCAGCTTTAACCCACTGAGCCACCCAGGCGCCCCAATTTCAGCACTTTAAAAAAAAAAAGATTTATGTATTTGAGGGAGAGAGAGAGGGAGTGCGTGCGTCGGGGCAGGGGCAGAGGGAGAAAACCCTCAAGCACGGAAAGTCCTGCTGAGCATGGAGCCCGTCACAGGGCTCCATCCCATGACCTGAGCCCAAACCAACAGTCCGTCACTCAACTGACTGAGCCACTCAGGCGCCCCATCGATTTCAGCTTCTGATTAAAACAATGCTGTAATTTAGTAATTTCTTTGCCAGTGGTAATGGGTGGAAATGCTCCTTTTATTTTGTAGTAAGTAACTACCTATTTCTTTAAAATGGGGAAGGATGGAGTAGTTACCAGTTTGGTCAACAGAAGTTATAGATTAGCTTGACTTTGCCTATATAGAAGGCTATGGACACAACTCCAGAGGTAGGTAGAGCAAAGTCGTTAGAATTATACCTATCAGCATTAAACTTTATTTTATTTATTTATTTGACAGAGAGAGAGAGAGATCACAAGTAGGCAGAGAGGCAGGCAGAGAGAGAGGAGGAAGCAGGCTCCCCGCTGAGCGGGCCGTCCTACTCNTGGTCAACAGAAGTTATAGATTAGCTTGACTTTGCCTATATAGAAGGCTATGGACACAACTCCAGAGGTAGGTAGAGCAAAGTCATTAGAATTATACCTATCAGCATTAAACTTTANGGGCTCGATCCCAGGACCCTGGGATCACGACCTGAGCCGAAGGCAGAGGCTTTAACCCACTGAACCATCCAGGTGCCCCAGCATTAAACTTTAGAATGACAACTATATGCAGCTGTAATTTGGAGAGATAATCTCCCCACAACAAATGCGGGTGCTACTATTGGGCGTTGGTCAGTCTGAACATGAGGAGAGGGTATCATCACTTGTCACCAGTCATGTCCTGCAAACTCTGATGACTGAAGGCTGACCTGACACTAAAATCCAGGGGAGATGGTACTTGGAGGGATGGCCTCAGCAGGAATCTGCCTTAATAACATTTAATCAGCTTCGAAANCCAGGTGCCCCAGCATTAAACTTTAGAATGACAACTATATGCAGCTGTAATTTGGAGAGATAATCTCCCCACAACAAATGCGGGTGCTACTATTGGGCGTTGGTCAGTCTGAACATGAGGAGAGGGTATCATCACTTGTCACCAGTCATGTCCTGCAAACTCTGATGACTGAAGGCTGACCTGACACTAAAATCCAGGGGAGATGGTACTTGGAGGGATGGCCTCAGCAGGAATCTGCCTTAATAACATTTAATCAGCTTCGAAAGTCAGCCTTCTATTGATGTTACGGGCTTTCTGTTTTTTGGGTTATTTTTTAAGGTTTTATTTTTTTGACGGGGGTGGTGCACAAGCAAGGGGAGCAAGAGTAGGAGAGGGAGAAGCAGGGTCCCCACCGAGCAGGGGAGCCCAACGTAGGGCTTGATCCCAGGACCCTGGGATCATGACCTGAGCCAGAGTTAGCCTCTTAACTGACTGAGCCACCCAGGGGCCCCAGGGCTTTCTGTTGTAATGTGATAGAAGTACCCAGCCTCATCTATGAAGTTTTCCTCCCCAAACATCTAACCTGAATGTAATCAAGCCTCTATATCTGCAGTATCTGCTTTTTCTGCAGACCAGATCACCCCAAAACTTAGTGGTTCAGAATAACCATTTATTATTTCCTGTTATTCTTTGGATCAGAGAGATGATTCTTCCAGGCTGAGCCAGCTGGATAGTTGAGGATGACTTCACGCTTGATGTCAGCCACAAGTATGGAGATGTTCCCATATGTCACCCCTCAGCCAGCAGGCTGGCCCCACTCAGTCACAGGGCCCCCAAGAGCAGCAAGGACTGGCAAGTCCTGCCGCACAAGCACATTTCAAGCCTCTGCTTCTGTCACATTTGCTAAGGTCGCATTGGACAAAGCAAGTCACATGGCCAGACCTGGAGTCAAGGGGAGGAGAAAGAGACTCTACCACATAATAGAAAAAATATTGTCAGTTCTACAATCTAACCACATCTGATCTCTAGTTTATATAAACACAGTCTGGAGAGGAACAAGTTAAATGATATCATAAGGAAATAATTAGTCAAATCTAAAATGTGAAACATTCTAGAGACAACCTGCCAGTGTTTTCAAAAAGCTAACACTATGGGGGACCAGAAAAAAGATCAGATCTGATTGGGTGGCAGGGGAGGGATAGACTATTTCCGATTTTTTTTTTTTTTAAGATTTTATTTGAGAGAGAGAAAAAGCACGAGTAGGAAGGAAGGGCAGATGGAGAGGGAGAAGCAGGCTCCCCACTGAGCCACCCAGGTGCCCTGAGGCGATTCCAGATTTTAAAAGACTAATAAGACATAAAAAAACAAATTCAAGTATGAATCTTATTGGATCACTATCCAGGAAAATAAAAAAAGTCACAAAAAATCCTCTGGATAATTGGGGAAAATTGAATATGGATTAAGTGCACAGAATATTTTAAATTTTCTCAAATGCAATAATGCTATTAAGGTTACATAGGGTAACATTCTTATTCTCAAGAGGAGCAAAGTGATGTATTTAGGGGTGACTAGGTGGGACAGACAGCCGAATGTCTGACTCTTGGTTTCCGGTTGGGTTGTTATCTCAGGGTCATAAGATAGAGCCCCTTGTCTGGCTCTGAGCTCAGCACAGAGTCTGCTTAGTATTGTCTCCCCCTCTGCCCCTCTGCCCCCCCCTTTTTTTTATAAAAAAAGTGATATATTTAGGAGTGAAACGTCATGTCTCTTACGGATTTCAAGTGGATCATCAAATCAACACATCTGTATATCTATATATAATAGCAATGGGCTGAATTATGACACCCCCCCTACGAAAATTCATATGCTGAAATCTTCACTCCTAGTACCTCAGAGTATGACTGTATTTAAAAGTAGAGCCTTGGGCGCCTGGGTGGCTCAGTGGGTTAAAGCCTCTGCTTTCGGTTCAGGTCATGATCTCAGGGTCCTGGGATCGAGGCCCGCATCAGGCTCTCTGCTTGGCAGGGAGCCTGCTTCCCCCCCCCCTCTCTCTGCCTGCCTCTCTGCCTCCTTGTGATCTCTCTCCCTCTGTGAAATAAATAAATAAAATCTTTAAAAAAAAAAGAAGTAGAGCCTTTAGGGACCCACTTCAGGGGATCTAAAAATAGAGCTACCTGGGTGGCTCAGTCGGTTAAGCGTCTACCTTCAGCTCAGGTCATGATCACAGGGTCCTGGGATTGAGCCCCATATTGGACTCCCTGCTCAACGGGAAGTCTGCTTCTCCCTCTGCCTCTCCCCCTGCTTGTGTTCTCTCTCTTGATCACTCCCTTTCTCTCTCAAATAAATAAAATCTTTTTAAAAAAATAGAGCTTTTAGGGGTGCCTGGGTGACTCAGCTGGTTGAGCTTCCAACTCTTGGTTTCTGTTCAGGTTGATCTCAGGGTGGTGAGATCAAAGTCCCATGAAGGGCTCGCACTTAGCATGGAACCTGCTGGAGATTCTTTCCCCATTACTATCCTTCCCTTTCTGCTCCTCTGCTGTCCTACACTCTCTCGCACTCTCCCTCTAAAATAAATAAAAGCCTTTAAATAAATAAAATAAAAATAAGGTCTTTGAAGAGATGATTACGTTAAAATGAAGCCCTTAGAATAAGCCCTAATCCAATCTGACTAGTGTCCTTATAAGAAGAGATGAGGATACAGACATATCCAGAGAGGCGGCCATGTGAAGACACAGGAAAGATGACCGTCTATACAAGCCAAGGAGAATGGCCTCAGAAGAAACCAACCCTGTCCACACCTTGATCCTGAACTTCTAGCCTCTGGAATTATGAAAAATAAGTCCCTGTTGTCTGAGTCACCCAGTCTGTGGTGTCTCATTATGCCAACTCTCGCACACTGATACTCACAACAAAATGCTGTTAATTGTTCAGTCTGAGTGCGGGATACACAGATCTTCATTGTGTTACATTTTCCAACTTTTCTGCATATTTGAAAGTTTATGCATTAAAAAGTTGGAAGGACAAAATCTTCTAGGACATTGTCTTTACTCAACTGGCTCTTAAGAAAATATCTTCAATCAATTATAATTGAATTCTGAAATATAGAGGTTTGGCTGCAACTTCGCTTATAGAAGAGATGAGGGGTTGGAAGTCTGACAAATTAAATGAGAAAGCCTTTTCTCCCTACACCAGCAGTTCCACTGTTTCAGATTTCAGGCCACTACATCTAGAGAGACACTTAGTGACACGATAGAGTTGGAAAATTATTTTGTGCAACAGAAGAAAAGGACAGTGCAGCAGTTGCTTTGAGTTCCAGTTCTAAGTTCTTCCAGAATAGCAGCAATGGCATTCGGCAAACCCTGGGACATGGTGACATGGATAAACAACGTCAAGACTGGAATTATCCAACGGGTACATTAACTCTGTCAGTCTGCCAGCAGCTCAAACAAATATCTCCTGATAAAGCTTTATTACTTCTTGAGGAAACAACTTGGAGGTCTTGGTCATCAGATTTGACTGAAGCAAAAAAGCAGTTAATTTTGTATATGAAGCCTGTATTCTTTCTTTTTTTTTCCTGTGCTTTCCAACAATTGCCCAGACCCATTGTCCTGGCTATTTTGCTTCTCCTTGGGATCAATCAAATGTAAAAGGTGTTACTATTATATATTATTATATATATTATTTGTATACTATTAGTATGCTATTATGTATTGGGCATATTAGTATACTATTGGTACACTATTATACTATACTAGTGTAGTATACTACTACACTATACTATTAGGTCTATTAGTATACTATTAATATTAGTATATTATTATATGTTTAGGTGTTACTATTCTCGATGGCTGTTGGCTTGCTTAACAGAAGGGTTCTCAACTCCGGCCACAGAGATTATTAGAATCACCAGGTGATTACAATCACCAGGAAGATTTAAACAAAACAAAGTACCAAACAAAGGCAATGATGCTAAGACAGACCCCTAGACATTCTGATATGTTCTGAGGCAGGACCTCGGTATCAGGATTTGTTGTAAAAGCTTCCCAGGTGATAACAATGGGCGGCCAGGTAAGAACATTTGTTCTAACCTATAGAGAATTCCTAACCACAAATCCAGGCACTTCTTGGGGGGCTCTGAAGAACCTTTGCAGGGTTCTTTGAATCATCTCGAAAATAATCTTTTTCTTTGATTTTAAAATTCATGTTAAAAAATTATGTCTAAGTATGATATTAAAATATCATTTCACTCAAAACAATTTTAAAGTGTTTGCCAGCATAGGAGGCTGTTGTGCATAAAAGGGTAAAAAAAAGTCTAATGACTATAGTTGCCAGGCTATGACATCTAAAATATTTTCCCCATTGACGATGTGGATTTCTAGAGTGCCCAGACCTTGATTTATAAATAATATTTTCTACTAAAGGGAAGCAGGACGGGGATGTTTCAAAAAGGCTCTGAAGCCAAAATGAAGGAGCTCACATTGGCTAGATTTTGGACAACTGGAGCATCAGAAGGAATTATGACTATACAGTGATTTTAACAGTAAATAAATAAAAATCCCTGGTCCATATGACACTCAAACTTAAACAAAAAAGAAGGAAAAGAACAGGGGAAAAAAAGAAAACATTCAGTTGCCGCTATTAGAAGTGATTACTGATTGCAAGACTTTATTCTGGGAGGACAGGAAGGGACAGTAACTCTGACCTTATAGAAGGAACGGAGGCTCATCTCCAGGTGATGAAAGAAAGCTCTTCTTTATAGAGATGCTACCTAATGAGAAATGGAGAAATGGTCAGCTAAGCTTTTAGTGTGACCTACCATGGAATCACTTCTTTGTTTTCCTCCCCTGTGCTGCACTATCACCATCAAAGAATACCTATTATAATCCCCTTTTGGACATGCAGAGACCACTGATAACTTTAGAATGAAATCTGCAAAGTAAAACTTCCACTAGAAAAACAATCTCAATATTTTTTATAGAGATGGAGCTCTGTGATGCTTTGCAGAACATCTATACCTCCAGCTCTGGAGGAGAAAGGTATGTGCTTCATGGCTTTGTACCTAGGCAAACATTGATGGAAACTGCCAACTTTCCTGCATTAAGACTGGTGGCCCATTTTCATGGAAGACTTCCACTTCAGAACCTCAAGTCACAAATGTTGAGGAGTTAGTTTGAAACAAGAAGGGCAGCAGAAAATAATGTAATTTTCTTATATACAGAAATGTGCTAGATTTCTAGAGGATGGGTCTTCAGCACCTGAATGACCTTCAGGAAAAAAAATATGTTGCAAGCAAAGGAATATTTACTTAGGACAACTGGACATGGATGACTTTATTCATGGCTTATTTGTGGATACTTTTGATCAAATCAATGAGGTCATTCTTTCCATTCAAAGCCTTACAGTCTATTAGGAAAGCTGCTAAGCCTCTCTTCCATCCAACTGCTCCTCTGGAAAAGAAGACAGGAAAAGGCAATCACATTGACTTTTCAATGCTAGAAAAAATACTTCTTTAGGCTGGAATAGAGAGTGATTTTTTTTCCCCAATTTTTCTGCAGGCAAAAATCTCTAGGCACCTGGAACCCTACAGAATCCTTTTGATGGTTATTTCTGCTCCAGTGATCTTGAAATTAAATGTGTGTTCATGACCCTGAACTTGCTGACATCAAGCATGCAGGCAATGCCAAAAATGACCTCACAAAGGAATGGATGCTACATGGATTAACCCAAAAGAGTCCTGGAAAAATCTGACTCAAGCCTGCCCTTGTCTCAAAAAGCGTGCGATGGGAGTTCTGATTCTATTACTGTGTTAGTGAACTATGTTTGTGAACAAGAGTTTTTCATCAATTGCCGACCAAATCAAAAGACAGAAACCACTGAATGTCAAAGATGGCATTTGTGTTTTATCACATAGCACACCACAGTTTCAGCCTCTCACTCAAGCTCAACAGCAACAGCTTTGCTGTTAAATTCACTTTGAGCAGATGAAAATGTATCTTTTATTTGTCTGTATGGAAAACCACATTTGCATATCTTTGTAACGATTTTGCCTCTTTTTCAAAAAATGGCCATTAATTGCTGCCCGAAAAATGACAGTGAAGTACAAGCATAAAGATTGTTTTTATATTCTGTATGAGCATAAAAAAATAAATTTCCTCTGTTGCAAATGGTGTGAAACATGCTTTTTCCTGTGATGCATCCCACTGCTTCTCTTGGTTTCTCAAAGTGGTACCATAACCTGAGACAGTAAGTAACTCTGCTGAACATTCCTTCAGATTCCAACTGGAATTCCGGGCATTGATCGGTAGCCCGGACAGGATTCATCAAGTGTCCAACTCTTTCCAGTGGCCTAAAACCTCACCATTAAGGGGGTCTCCTCCATCATCTCTTGCACAGTGTACTTCAAGAAATTAACAAAGAAAGAATATGGAAAGCCAAAAGCTGATCATCAAAAAAAAAAAAGAAAAAGAAAAAATCCAAATGTAACCCCTTGCAAAAGTGACTTAGAAATACTATGTGTGGGGCACCCGGGTGGTTCAGTGGTTCAGCATTTGGCTTAAGTCAGATCCTGGGGTCCTGGGATCGAGCCCCACATTGTGCTCCCTGCTAAGTGGGGAGTCTGCTTCTCCCTCACCCTCTCCCTCTGCCCCTCCTCTTGCTGTGTGCTCTCTCTCAAATAAATAAATCAAATCTTAAAAAAAAAAAGATTTAGGGGTGCCTAGGTGGCTCAGTCAGTTGGGTGTCTGCCTTATGATTCCAGGGTCATGGGATTGAGCCCCACATTGGGCTCCCTGCTCAGCAGGGAGCCTGCTTCTCTTTCTCCCCACTGCTTGTGCACTCTCTCTCTCTCCCTCACTCTCTCTCTCTCTCAAATAAGTAAAATCTTAAAAACAAAGATGAAAAAAAAGCCAAGAGGCTCATAATGTTCTTTTGGAGGTAATAAGAGAAATTGGTAATGTGATTAGGTACAAGATAAATATATGAAAAACCCAGAATAATAATTTTATCTATAACAGCAATAAACAGTTAGGAGTAGAAATGGAAAAAAAAATTCCACTGATATTAGCCAAACCAAACCAAACCAAACCAACAAAAGCCCACAACACAAGAGGGTGCACAGGACCTGTATTTGGAAAACTATCAAAATGTGAACTAATAGAGAAACATTTCCTGATTCCATGTGGGCAGTCTTAATATTAAAAAGGCCAATCATTTCCCGATGGTTACAATAATTTAATGCAAATGCAATCATAATACCAATGTTTCAAAATGAACATAATGTTTATATGGAGGAATAAGTATCTGAGAATAGCCAATAGTGTTAAAGGAAGATGTATGTATGCATGCATGAGCAGGTGCTCACGCATACATGAGTAGAGCATGGGTACCATCTTGCCTTGCTAAACATTAAAATTTATTACAAAGCTGCTCTGATAAAATGATATTCCTATCCATTAGCCTAAAACATTTTATGTTTTAATGTCTATGGGGCAATACTGAAAGAATTGAAGAACAGTTTGTTCATAGTAAACAAGCCAACATAATTATTTTATTACTCCAACAGAGAACATTTGATATATCACAGTAGAGGAGTTACTAGATCAATAAAATAAAATAGAGACAACAGGAAGAAATCCAAAGATAGGTGGTAGCTTGATATATAACCAAGTTGACATTTCAATGACTATTTGAATAAATACTGTTGGCACAATTTACTTTCTACCTGAAATAAAGTTGAAAACAATAAAGTTCCATACTTATTTTTTTAATTATGTGAGAAAATATATAATAAATTAAGAGCATATACAATAAATTGAAGAGCAAATGGTAGATTGGAGCAAAATAATTGGTATTGTATGTGACAGGGCAAGAGTCATTTCCCCTAATACACAAATTCTTCCTATTTATTCATAAAAAAGACAAATAAAAAAGCAAAAGAATGGGCAAAGATATGAACAGGGTATTCACAGACAAAATGCAATCATCAACAAACACCTGAAAATATACATAACTCTATTAGCAGCACAGAAATGCAAGTTAAGCAAGACAATGTTTCAAATTCAGATTGTCAGTTATTAAGAGCAACAGAATCTGATGTTATTGAGGGTGGAGTTGAAACTGGCAATTTCATACATAGCTGATGAGAATGTTAATTGCTACTATCTTTTGTGAAATTAATCTGGAAATATCTACTGAAAATTGAAATATCCGTATGCCTTAAGGGCTCCACTTAGATGTAGCCCATAGAAATAAAAAGCAATATATAAGAATATATTTTAAGAATCTTTATTATGGCATTATTTATAATGTAAAAAAATGTACCTCTAAATCCCCTGAATGTACACTGTAAGGAACAGTTGAATAAATTGCTACACCCATAGCATGTACTATTATGCAGCTAGTAGAAAGGGTGTTAGGTGTACATTATTGCTTTGGAGATATCCATGATATATTACTAAGTGAAAAAAGACACTGTAGAATAATGTATGTGGTGTAATGCTATTTTTAAATAACAAAATATTCCAAACTCTCCTTGTGTGTGTGTGTGTGTGTTGTGTATGTATAACCCATGATCACTAAGTGATCATGTTTATAAATATATAAACATGAGCATAGAGACACAGAAGGTTGCACAGGGAACTGTTACATTTATCTTAGGGGGCAGGAGTGGAGGGCAGATTGTTACATTTCTTAAATGTTTCTGTATTGTTTGACTGTTAAATCATGTCACTTTTGTTATTTAAAAAATCTTTTTTTTAAGATTTTATTTATTTATTTGACAGAGAGATCACAAGTAGGCAGAGAGGCAGGCAGAGAGAGGAGGAAGCAAGCTCCCCGCTGAGCAGGGAGCCCAACGTGGGGCTCCATCCCAGGACCCTGAGATTATGACCTGAGCTGAAGGCAGAGGCTTTAACCCACTGAGCCACCCAGACACCCCAATGTTATTTAAAAAATCTAAAAGGGGCACCTAGGTGACTGGGTTGATTAAGCATCCAACTCTTGATTTCAGCCCTGGTCATGATCTCAAGGTTGTGAGACTGAGCCCTGTGACCAGTTCTGTGCTGGGTGTGGAGTTGGCTTAAGATTCTCTCTATCCTTCTCTCTCTGCCAGTCCCCCTCTAAAAAAATCTAATACAGTTTAAACAAAACACCAATAGGGAAAATGTTCCAAATATTAGCACTGAATCACTTTACCCAGATAGTTCTAGGAGAACTGCTTCTCAAAACCAAAATACCATTAGCATTAGTGAGTGAGTCCCTGTGAATATGATCACAGAGACTCTAGAATTCCCAAACTGTCTTCAAACAAACTAGAAAGACTCAGAGGAGTGACTCTTTAGCATTTTTTTAAGTAAATTCCATTGCATCTTAAGTATAAATATCTAAATTTCCTATGAAATAAAGTTCTATGGTGAGTGACTCTTTTGAAACAACCAAGCAGATTTGAACAAATAAAATATAGATAATAGGAAGATGTTCCCAACATGCTAACAAAAACTTACTTTAAAATATCCAAAGAGTAAGCATTAAAATTATTTGGAAAGAAATTAAATTTCCACTTACAAATGATAAAGTTAATGTACGATGAAAAATTGTGTTATGATGAACAATTACATTTAGGAAGACCTCATGAAGATTTAGAAAATACTAGGGATAGGGCGCCTGGGTGGCTCAGTGGGTTAAAGCCTCTGCTTTCGGCCCAGGTCGTGATCTCAGGGTCCTGGGATCGAGGCCCGCATCGGGCTCTCTGCTTGGCAGGGAGCCTGCTTCCCCCCCCCTCTCTGCCTGCCTCTCTGCCTCCTTGTGATCTCTCTCCCGCTGTGAAATAAATAAATAAATAGTACAATACAAAATTCCGTATGCTTATGATCACAACCAAGGAAAATGACAGCAACAATAATACAATTTTTGTGTAGAAGAAAGACCCAAAGGAAACAGACTAACACGTCAATAAGTGATAGTCTTTGGGAGTTGTGTAATATGGGATTTTCTGTCTCTTTTTCTGTTTTCTATATTTTCCAAATATTCAGAAATTATTATTACACACCACTTTATTTTTATAAGTATATGAGAGCTTTATTTTTAAGTATTTATGTATGTGTATTTATGTATTATTACATCTAACTTATTTTGTACCTAAGGAATACTCATTATAAGTAGTAAATGATTACTAATTGCTAGTACTACTAGAAAAAAATACTAATACTACTATGTACTAGTAATTATACAGGAATAAAGTATTATATAATACAACGAACAGAGTATGAAATTCAGATAGTAGATATTTGAATTATCATAATAAGTTCTACATGATGGGGCGCCTGGGTTACTCAGTCATTAAACATCTGCCTTCAGCTCAGGTCATGATCCCAGGGTCCTGGGATCGAGCCCCACATCGGGCTCCCTGCTCAACGGGAAGCCTGCTTCTCCCTCTCCTCCTTCCCCTGCTTGTGTTCCCTCTCTCCCTGGTCGCTCTCTCTGTCAAATAAATAAGTAAAACCTTAAAAAAATAAGTTCTATATGATATGTATAATGACTTTATTTACAATAATAATTATTACGTGTAGTACTCTACTCCTTAATACTAGGTAATAGTTATTTAGTAAGTGATAATTATTGAGGGACAAATAAAGAGCTAAATATTATAAGGCAGTAAATAATATTTAGACAGTTAATTTAAACTTGTAATTGTATAAGAGATTTACTTCCTAGAGCTCAAGGCTGAGACCTCATAGGTAATTTGCTTCAACTCTTAAATATCATGCTTCATTACCAGTGTGGAATTTCAGCCCCATTCACTAAGCCCACAGGTTCTGTGCCCGACATTCCTGTGCCTCAGCTTAAAGCAGTTTCTGTCAATAGTGTTCAAGACTTTTGAAAAAGTCATATTAATAGCCAATAAAGAAGGGCCATTATGTTAATCCAGCGTAGCACACCCCACCACGATGGGTCATCACAGAGAGGCTATATGGAACCAAATAACAGCCACAATACAGAAAAGAGTTGGGGAAAACAGGCATCTGTCTCATGCAATTTTACTGGACCCTCACTTAGCATCCCAGATCCTTTGTCCTCCAAATTGTCAACAGATAGCATGTCTCCAAGTGATCATATTTGTTAGAGGAATAGTGATATATCAATAAAGAGTATTCCTATTTCTGGGGCACCTGGCTGGCTCAGTCAGAGGAACGTATGACTCTTGATCTCGGGGTCATGAGTTCAAGCCCCATGCTGGGTGTAGAGATTACTTAAATAAATAAAACTTAAAAAAAAGAATATTCCTATTTCTGACTCCTCCCTTCTGCACCTAGTTGAATGTTGGTGCTGCCCTCATCATGTCCATTTGCCAACCAGCAAACTTGGTCGTATTAAAGAAACAGGTGAGCTAATGATGCCAAGGATCCCAGTCCCATACCAGTAACTCGCCCTAAATGTCCCTTTTTGGGGAGGATCCTCTAACTCACCAGAACAAGAGACACCGATATTTGTATGATGTTTTGACTATCATTAGCTTCGAAGAAAGAGTTTCCACCCTGAGTCAACAAGAAACCTGGGAAAGTCATCAAGTCCAAAGGAAACCATTGTTTCAGCATCTACTGTGCACCAGGCTCTTGGAGTTTTAAGGCACAGAAAACCATTTAAACGAGGGTAGGCACAATGGGGAGGGAGGTGGCAGTAATGTAGGGCCATCAGGGAAGTCTCCCAGAATGGAAGGGTCATCAGTGTGCATGAGTCTAGAAAGAGAATCATTTCCAATCAAGGCTTTGCCCCCATCTGGCAAGCCTTGCTCACCGACTCTGCCTGAGCCTCACCTGTTTCTCACTCACATTGGTTCTGGCTCTCACTCTCTCCCTGCCTCCTTCCTTCTGCATCCTTATCTCCTGCTTGGCCCAATGTAGCTGTCTCGGCCGCGCTCTAAATGACCTTTCAGCCTCTCACAGACTAAAATTTCCCCTGGGTCTCTTAATTCAGATTCTAGACAGAGGGAATGCGATCACTGAATCCATGACTGAATACAGTCATGAATGAATCGATCGATAAATTCAGCATTCCTCCCCTTTGAGTTAGAACCTTTATAAACGATCCACTGAACTCATTTGTCCAAAACATCCACACATAGAAATTTGCAAAGATGACTCCAGGTAAGCATGTTAAGCCACGCGTTTCATCAGGAAGGAAGTTTTGGGCATAATATTTTGATATTTCCGTTGTATTTACCCTCCCAAACTGTATCTATTAAATAGCATCATGCTGAATAATTTCCATTAAAATGTAACAAAACAAGACTTGTATCTTTTAAAAAATATTTCACTTATTTATTTGTCAGAGAGAGCCCACGAGTGAGGGGAGCAGAAGGCAGAGCAGGCAGAGGGAAAAGCAGGCTCCCTACTGAGCAAGGAGCCTGACGTGGGACTCGATCCCAGGTCCCAGGGATCATGCCCTGAGCGAAAGGCAGACACTTAACCATGGACGCATCCCCAAAATCTTGTATCTTATAAGTCAAGCACTTGTCAAGTACTTTATTAATAATTTCATTTGATCTTTACAACACCTAAAGAATAGGTATGACTATTAGGCCCCTGAATGAAAAAATTTAGGCTCCGAGGGTTTAGAAGTCATCTTTACACTGTCAGAGCAGAGGAAGGATTCCCATAGGGTCTCTCTGACTGCAGCTCCTGTGCTTAGCCCTTGCCCTATGAAGCCTACTTTGTACTCCTCCGTGAAAAAAGATGTTTAGCCCTGGGTTATTTAAATCTACTTAATACAGACATTTTGCTAAACTTTTAGCAGTTAAGCAATGTGAGTAGTCAGCAGTTAACTTGAAAGTACAGTAGCACTGGCAAAATGAAAAGCTGACATTTGTCATCTTTAAAGTTTCTTTTAAGCACTTGAGATGTTTTAAACACTCGCAATTGATTCAGAACTCTGCACTTTTGGAGGATGTTCATATCAGCCCCCACCCTGTTGTCGGTCAGCATTAGTAAGACAGGGCTGAAGTTATTTCTTATTCGCAGTAAAAAGATATCCTGTGGAAGTGTTCCTGACTTGCAAAGTTTAAAATAGCATTTCTAGGTTCCAACTCTAATTGCCCTATCATTTAAAAATCATTAACCACTACTTTAAAATGGACATAAATTCACGTAATTTAAAGAGCCAAATCCAATATGGAATGTTTAATGGGTACTTTCCTTTGGCCTGTGATTATTATATATTTTGGTGCTCTCAAGTATATACCACCCTGCCGTAATCATCAGTAAAGCACCATGTCACTGCATATCCGATTCTATGCTCCTGTAAAGTAGGACGCCTTTGGACGTATTACATGAGATCACAGAGATTACATGAGATCAGATGCAACCTCAGTGCATCTGCTTGTCTCCATATAGCACTTTCACCCTTCCCAGCCCTAAGTTTGTCTTTCCAGTCATCGAAACTTCCAACAAAGAAAGATGTGCCTTCATTATCTACACCGTGGCCCCAATTCTCCCTTGCCCTCTGGGTACGAATGCTGTCTGAAGCAGCTTTACATCACCTGGAATGCCATGTTGCATTTCTTCAGTGAGCTGAGCTCTAGATGCAGCACAGAGGGGGGTGGAAGGTTCTATTAAGCCATATTTCAGTTCCCCTTTCATTCTGTTTTTCTGCTCTGCTAGGATCTTGACTCTAAGGTCCAGCCTCTCAAACCATCATGGTATCCTGACTCCACGGAAGTTTTCCTTTCTCTCATAAAGACAGTTTCATTGGCCAGTATTATCTGGGCATGAATCTGGCTCTAATACCTTCGCCAGGCTTCTAGGTTCTTTTATTAACCTTGTTTAAATTTCAAGTATACCTTGAGTTTTGTAGAGCTATTTCAAAGAGAAATCAGGGCGCCTGGGTGGCTCAGTGGGTTAAAGCCTCTGCTTTCGGCTCAGGTCATGATCTCAGGGTCCTGGGATCGAGGCCCGCATCGGGCTCCCTGCTCAGCGGGGAACCTGCTTCCCCCCCCACCTCTGCCTGCCTCTCTGCCTCCTTGTGATCTCTCTCCCTCTGTGAAATAAATAAATAAAAGCTTTAAAAAAAAAAACCAAAGAGAAATCAAAGGCAAATGTGGCTTTAAGATCTGAATACGGGGCAGAAGTTTTTGCAAAATTGTCACTGGCTTTTCTCCTTTCCTTCCTTCCTCCTTTCCTTTCTTCCTTCCTTCCACTCTCCCTCCCTCCCTTCCTCCCTCCCTTCCTTTTAACCTTGTGATCCCCTTCTCCTATTAAAAAAAATGTTTGGCAGAACACAGGCGGAATCCATCTGAATTCATCATTCAAGTCTTTCCATTCTAATCAACTGCAACACAAATCTATTTTGCCAACAACTTCTCTTTCTTTCTTTGGATAGCACAGGCAAAATACCAATATTCAACCCATAAAGCAGAAAAAGAGAAATCTTCAAGATTAACTGGCTCAGTAGAAAAGGATACATTGAGGAAAATAATATTAGCTGATAACATTTTCCCTAGGTTAGGTGTTTCTATCAACCTGCTAAGGAGAGAAAATCAGAGCTGGAGGACCAGAGTTCTCAGCCCTTTGTGAGGGCTCTGTGAGCTCCTTGCTGCTGTGCCTATCTTGAGGTTTCTAGAGATGGCAATTTCGCTCCCAGCAATTAATTAAAACAATAATTAAAATAACAAGACAAGCTATATCCCTTGTTCCTGACTCCCCTGCAAATCGTACTATACGAAGCGGTGGTTCTTCACGTCTGCCTCAATGCGTCTGCCTCCCCCACATACGTCAGTTATCCTATAAATTAGGCACCAGCCATAACCATTAAGCACTACATTGTTATTCCTTATTTTGATTAATTCTCTTCCTCCAGAGCACATGTCGAGATGATGGCATCTGTTCTGAAGAGCTTCCATCTGGAGAGCTATAATTCTCATTTCTTTCCATCTGCCTATGTACGACTCATTGTCATGAAATGGGTTTTAAAAATAGTATTAAATATTTGATTTAATTAACCCGCAGAAAATGTCAGTCTTTTAAAACTTCAAACTGAGGAAAAGAAACATGAGATTAGTATAAGTAAAGCCGTTCCATCCTTAAAAAAAAAAAAGCACATGTCTAATACTGTTAGTATGGTTTAGATTTGTAGCAATAATGGATTAATTCAGTGTGCATACACTGCCCTTCCCACAGTGGGATCCTATTACTATGGGCATTCAATAATGTACATTGTAATTAATGATTTTTTTTCTCTGAAACTGAAATGCCAATATGATTGTAGTGCATTTGCTGAGGACAGAGTTCAGCAGAGCCTCTCAAGAAGAGAACTAAAATAAAAGACAACAGCCCACTTACCACAAAAGACTTGTGGGTCAATTAAACCTGCTCCCTTGGAACATTCAGTCTTAGGTAGAGAGAAGATTTTCTGGACTTGGTCTCTGGATTGAGCCTCAATTTCTCCATCTGTAAAATGAGCATTCAAGGAGACAGTATCTGTCAGGTACTAGAGCCAAGGATTCATCATGAGAACTTGCTTTATATTCAAACAATGTGGAAGTTGATCCTTATATGGCCCTTCAGGTGAAATGTGTCATAAACTTGCTAGCTTTTCTACACGTCTCTAAGTTTTTAAATGACGGCAGAATAGAAAAGCCTTACTTTTTTTTTTTTGATTCACAATGGCATCTACATGCTGAGCACGTATTTTTGATTCTCTTCTCTGTGGAAATCTCATTAAAATAATAGTACAGGATTAAAAACAGGAATAAAAGCAAGCTATTCAGAGGGTGACCTTGCAGATGAGAGGCGTAAGTAAATTTCTGGAAGAAAGACAGCAACAGATAGAAGTTTAATAGCTGAGGAGGTGGCAGTTTAGAATATTCTAGGATGTAGCTGTGGTGGAGAAGGGAACCAACCATTCTTCTCGACACAGCTCCAGGGTGGTTTTGGGTTCAGGTATGACAGACAGGTAGGAGAGAGGAGCTAAAAATATAGGGATGGGGGTGCCGGCGTGGTTCAGTCAGTTAAGTGTCTGACTTTGGCTCAGGTCATGATCTCGGGGTCCTGGGATCAAGCTGCATGTGGGGCTCCCTGCTCAGTGGGGAGTCTGCTTCTCTCTCTCCCTCTGCCCCTCACCCAGTTCATTCTCTCTCTCTCTCTCTCTCTCTATCTCTCTCTCTCCTTCAAATAAATAAATAAAATCTTTAAAAAAAAAAAAAAGACATAGGGCGCCTGGGTGGCTCAATGGGTTAAAGCCCCTGCCTTCGGCTCAGGTCATGATCTCAGGGTCCTGGGATCGAGGCCCGCATCGGGCTCTCTGCTCGGCAGGGAGCCTGCTTCCTCCTCTCTCTCTGCCTGCCTCTCTGCCTACTTGTGATCTGATCTCTCTCTCTGTGTCAAAAAAATAAATAAAATCTTAAAAAAAAAAAAAGACATAGTACTCATAGAAAGTACTTACATAAGGGGACCCTCAGAAAGCAAGAAGGAAATTTCAGGTCATAGGCTAAGGCCTAGGGTATGCAATAAACAGCATGGTGACTACAATTCACAACACTGTACTGTGTGATTTGCAAGTTGCTAAGAGAGTAAATCTTAAAAGAAATTGTCACAAGAAAAAAATTATAAGTATGTGGTGATAAATGTTAACTGGACTTATTGTGGTGATCATTTTGCAATACATACATATATCAAATCATTATGTTGTACTCCATAAACAAATATAGCCTTATATATTAATTATATCTCTATCTAAAAAAAGAAAACAAGAATCAGCTCTTTGAAACAAGAAAATTTGGGAATGAAAAATATAAAATCAAAGGAATAATTGGAAGATAAAGTCAAAGAATTCCCCCCCAAAGAAATAACAGTAAAAACAAAACCTCAAAGAAATAGATAATAGGAGGAAAAAAAGAGACACAGAGGATCAATCCATTCCACTAATAAAAATTCTAATAAGGGGGACCTTCGCGAGTCAAGGAGACTAAAAGAAAAAAGGAATATCCAGTGTTTTATTTCCATCATATCATTCTTTATGCCCCTTCATGTGTCTTAAATATGCCATAATTTTTAAAGGCCCAGACTCCGATACATCACTGTGAAATTTTAGGGCACCAAGAATAAAAGAATATTCTAAATTTTCCAGAGAGCAACAATAGGTCACCCCCAGGAAATAAAACTCGACTGCATTAGCCTTTTCAGCAACTAATTTCTGAGGAAAAATAGTTTTTGAATCAAGGGTACCATACAAACTCTGTAAACTTAGAACAGGAAATGGTCATTTTCCTTTTATGACATGCAAGAACTCAGAGTTTAGACTTCACTATTTCTGAAGAATTTACCTGAAGGTGAACAGCAAGACAGATGATGATAAGGGGTCTAAGAAGCCATGTAACTAACCAGGCATCTAATGGAAGCACACTTCAAGGTGACCCTTGAGCAGCTATTCTGAAAAAAAAAAAAAAAAAAAAAAAAAAACCAGTGCACGTTAGAATGTGAAACCAGACCACTCCAAGGGGACACTCTCCAAGAGATAGAAGGGAAAGAAAAAATTCAATCGACAGACTCAATAAGATATGCAAATAACACTGAATAAGGCCCATTATTTTCCATTCACCAGCAACAATAAGAGAGAAAGCAATCAGAAAGTAGGGGAAAAATCAATTAAAACTCACAACTCAGGGGTGCCTGCATGGCTCAGTTGGTTAAGTATCTGCTTTCTGCTCAGGTCATGATCTCAGGGTCCTGGGATTGAGGCTATGTCAGGCTCCCTGCTCAGTGGGGTTTCTGCTTCTCCCTCTCCCTCTGCCTGCCTCTCCCCCTATTTGTGCTCTCTCTCTCTCAAATAAAATCTTTTTAAAAAAAAAAATCAAAATTCAAGTATACAGCTACTAAACTGGAGTGTGGTTCTGAATAACTGACAGGATGTAAGAAAGGAGAAGACATTTGACCTTGATGCCTAGAGCATTTCCCTTGGGGAGGTTCAAGTTTCATGACAATGAAACCACAAAGAGGTATGTTCGAAGCACATGATAGGGCTCTGTGATGAAGCAGTCATGACTCTAAAAAACAGTAAAAGAGTAAACCCTGTTTTTTTCTATTTCAACACATAAAACCAACCTATAGACCAAGTTAATTATGATTACAAGAGAATATAAATTTATCAACACTGACATCATAAAGGTTAGAGAACAGTGAACAGAGGTGAGGGAGGTTGGAGAAATGTGGAAAAAGGGTAAGAGTGTTAACACTCTCGTCATAAAAGGAGCAATCATGAGAGCCTTTGAAAACCAATGCAATAAGACATAGTTTTTAACATATTATTTAGTTATAAAGAAACTAAAAATAGAAATACAAAGATACAAATTGGAATAATGGAGGAACTAAATCCTCACCCACAACAGCAGAAAATCAATATTTAATATCCAAAGTTGACAGATCAAGAAGTGGCAATATAAGTGTGTAATTTAGGGATGCATTAGGTAACCACTAACAGAACTTAACAACATAAATGATTAACAGGGGCTGCACTGGGAGAGAGAGGCTGAAGTGAGGAGCACCAACGTGGGGCTTGGTCTTTTCTCATTATAAGTTGTTCTGAGCTGCTTTGAATTTTTTAGCTACGTGCTTTATAGCCTGGATTAAAAAATACGTTTTAAAAGTTGAAATTATGACATTTTACTCCATTTACAGAAAATAATTTACCAGGGACTCTAAACACTCTAGGCCTCTACTAAGTTCCTACTCTCCACAGCTGTAATGATTATAAAACTGAGGTTCAAAAGCATCATGTAGATATGTTTTGAGATACCAATATGCCTTTGTGAATGAAAAATAATACCATTTTGCAAAGTTTCAGGGTTGAGTTTCATCTTTCTATTTTTTAAAAAAACATTTATTTACCTGACAGAGAGAGAGAGAGAGAGCAAGAGAGCCCAAGCCTTGGGAATGGCAGAGGGAGAGGGAGAAACAGACTCCCCACTGAGCAGGGAGCCCCACGTGGGGTTCGATCCCACATGACCTGAGCCGAAGGCAGACGCTTAACTGACTGAGCCACCCAGTTGCCCTCTGATTTTAATTTTTAAAATTTTTGGTTGAAAACATATGATGAAGACAATGACTCCTTCCTACCCAAATATTTAATTAAACTAGAAGATCTTTTTCCCTGCACAACTTCTTGTGAATTTACATGGTCCTCAGAGTTTGGCAAAATTAAAGAAAATGTTTCACTCTGATTCCTAAGAGAGGCTAATAAAAAGCGCTGAGGCGGGAACCTGTAGTTTATTTATTTATTTATTTATTAAATAGGGAAGGAAGGCTCCATGAATTTGCATGTCATCTGCCTCAGGGGCCATCCTAATCTTCTCTGTATTGTTCCAGAAATCTGCACTTTTAAAAAAATTTATATAAGAACACCCACTTAGAATCAAGCACTCTCTGTTATATTTGATCATTGTGCAAATACACAGTGTCGAGTGTTTCAACGTGATCCTTATTTTTCAATTTTTAAAAAAATCCCTGTATAATTAACACACAGAGTTATATTAGTTTCAGGTGTCACAATACCTTCTTTTTTTTAAGGGAAGAGGAGGAGTCCTAAGTCTGTTTTTGGGTTTTTTGGTTTTTTTGTTTTAATGAATTAAAAAGTAGTTTGCAAGTTGAAGGTTTCTTCTTACTTCAGATAGGCCGATCAGCATGTAACCTAATGATACTTTCACAGGGTGGGTTTTCCAGAAGCAGATACCGAAAGGAAGTCTGGGGTTCAAGATGTTTACGGGGGATCAATAGCGGTGAAAGCTTGGGGAGGAACCGGGCAGAGGGGGAAAGGAGCTACAGGCGTCAGGACGCCCCTGGATGGGGGAGGGAAGCTCTGGAACAAGCAATGCCTAGGAAAGTTGCCTCTCAGCGGACTGAACTCCTGGGTCTTCAGCCTCCGCCTCGAGATGCAGGCTGTCTCGGGCGGGCATGATCTCAGGCCCAGCTGCTGTCTGTGGTCCAGGTAGGCCCTGACGGAGCCATCACCTGGGAGCTGTGTGGTGATGAACCTCTCCACAGCTCAACAGTGAACCTTCCTTGAGCGGGATATAGATGGCCCGTCTCCGGGTCTGCCTTCCAACTGACCTGTGACAGTGTGATAGATAAAGCAAAAAAGCACCTATCTCATCCTGGAGAAACATGTTCGGTAAGCGGATCATGGGGTCAGCTGTTCGGGGCCCCCCAACAGGAGATGTCCTTGCTTCTGCTCAAACATTAGTTTCCCACGCGCACCTCCATGTACTTCAGAAACATCCTCTTGTCGACCTCTGTTGACTTTGTCTCCTTTGGCTTTGGATCTTAACTCCACCTCTCTGCTTAGTCTCCCCTGATTCACCACCTCATTTGGGACTGCTTGTAGGCACCTCATCCAAAACAGGAGGTAGAACGCTGCAGATCACCAGAGGGGCCCTGGAGCACCCCTCCCCAGAGCCCCAGGGCCCCAGCTGTCAGGAGCAGGGCCTCAGACGTGCACAGCACCGGGGCTGGGAAAGTCTGAGACCTGAGCAAAGACAAAGCAAGTCCGCCCTCAGTTAGAAGTGGCTCTAGAGCTGTCACCGAGCCAACCACCCATTCATCAGTTGTTTCTGCCCGCAACCCTGATTTTCCTTAGGGGAACAACCACCCCCTTTCTCGGGTCCCATTGGTCAGTGAGGCTGACCAACCCAGAAGGCCCAACGTGGTCCTCTGGCTCAGGTCTAGCCAGTCGGATGGCCTGGATGTAGCGACTGGTTCAGAAATGGACACTTGACCCGGCCAGGGCAATAAAACTCTCTTGCAAGACTCATTACTGCAAGGGGTGCTTTCCCTCCGTGGACAACGCTCTGTGGAAGGCTATGTGAAACCTCAATTCAGCCACACCTAAAATGGACATTTCAGCCACAGGCGCCGATTAGTGCGTATCTATGCCTAAACTAGTTTGAAATGGGATTTTCTCTTTGCACCCAAAAGTGTCTGAGCTAATGCAAAACCTATGACGATCTCCCTGCTAAGCGCTGGTGTAGCTGATTTGATGGCGAACTCACCACTCTTGCTTGCACCAGATCAAAAGCCTCTTTGTAAGTTCATCCTTTATTCTGCTCCATGGAGCTGGGGCAGGCAGAGGCATTCATTCAAATATTGTGCCTACATCGGTAGTTCTCAAACTTGGCAGCACATCAGAATCGGCTGGGAAACTTGAAAACTCGAGCTTCCTGGGCCTCATCCTGGGTCTAAAGTACCAGAATTTCTGGGTGCATCATGTATGTATATTTTTAAAAAGCTACAGAGATGATTTTAACCTCAGATTTAAGAGCTACTGATCCTATAATGCCAAGTAATTATTAAATGTAATAAATTGACTAGCTGAAATACAACCGTGTGCAAGTCTCCTATATGTTTGTGTTGTATTTTCTACAGATCTGGTCCTTAAATTCAACAAGCAAACGTGCATCCTTCCTAAAGAAACAACAGCAGCTCCAGTGGAAGAAAACTGGAGTGGATGAAAATGAAGAAGTGGATTTACCATGAAACTAATAAAGCTTACGTTTCATGGCTCCTCATGGGAAGCACATGTAAGTGCTTCCATGGCCATATGTTCTTGTAAAATTTATAGATTATAAAATTGTAAAATTATACATTATAAAATGTGTGATTTATATAAAATACATAATATTTTAACCACAAATGGCTGGGGCCACTGTTTCTTTCCCACTGCAGCCTCTCCTCAGTCATAGTTCACCTTGTGCTGGGTTCCATAGGAGAAGCCACGGGCATTTCTGGATCATGAGTAAGGAAGCTGATGGGGTTATATCTAGTTTTGGTTGAGTGGGATATTTATGTGTTTCACAGACACTTCTGTGTATAGTTTAGTTATTTCTAGCTGCCTCCCTACAGGAACAATTGTTAGTAGTCATTCTAACACCCACTGTCCCAACACAGCACACCGTGATAAATGAAGGTGCAGGGTCCAATGTGACCCTCATAATATGCCCCAACATTAGGGACCCCTGAAGACAAGCTGGTCCATGAGTGTTAACAATTCAGAAAGTATTTAAGATTTGCTTCTGCTACAACAAACCTCTGAAATGCCTTGAAATCCTACAGCTCATCTGTGAAAGACACTTGAGAAAAGGTTTCCTAAAATTGATGACAATCCTAAAAACCTTAACCAGGAGTAAGTGGTGAAGCCAAAAGAAATCTTTCCATGCTATCAATCATAAAAAAAAAAAAATCATTTCACCCAGGGCAACAAAACAAAAACATCATTGCATCCGCCATGACGATTCACCACCAATCCATTATTGGATTGATCCAATCAGAGGAAAGTCTGATTTCTCCTATTCTTCCCGTAGAAAGCTGGACAAAATCACCACTGCAAGAATAGGCGATCAAGCATTTGCAGACAAGAGTTTTACTGGGTTGTGTATAGCTAAGTATTAAATATGGTTTTTTTCTAAATTCTGAGATCTTCCCAGAGTTTGTCAGGTCTAAGTATTTTGTTGTTATGGTGGTCATTTACATGATGATTCTAAGAGAATATCTAATGTTGTGTCTGATAGTTTGAGTTATTTAAAAAGGGTCTCCAAAACTGTCTGAGCTGCAGGCCCACAGATGCTCCCCTGGTTTGATGAGCACCTCACCCCTGCGTGCTGGTCCTAGATGTGGTACCATCCCATGGATCTGCCCTCTCCAGCTGCCCGGGTCTCCCAAGAACTGAATCTGCTGATTATTAAGTCAGCAAATGCACTGTTGATGGATTTAATGACTCTGTAGGAATGAGTCAGTAATGACTCTGAGGGAATCTGTGTGGCCAGACAGATAAATAATACATCATTTAAAGGTTTCTGAACTCTTAGTGTTTTGGAAGAAGCCATTCCTTAAAAGAAATTAGGAAGGAGAATATATCATGGACAGAGAGAGAAATATGTAAACAACCAATATGATTAATCATGCTGGATGAAAGGTAATTTATTTTGCTCTTATTTTGCTCTATAAGAAATACTCCAAATCATCGTCATGTGGAAAGGTGATTAAGTAGACTTCATCTAACAGATCTCGCCTGGCCTGGCTCAATATAATTTCAGAATCCATTTGCTCTTTTTCAACAAGGGCATTGCTGCAAATAGGATGGTACACAGTTTCATGAGTATAGCATATGGAAGAAATGGTCCAGTTTCTTTATTACAAACACACCCAAGTCTCCATGTGTGCTGACTGTCATACCCAGCTTTAGCTCCTTACAGGCATGAAGGGAGAAATCCGTCCCGTGCTGAGTGTCATTCTCCCATGTTCTAGGCATCTCATTTCCTGCACCACTCTGAACAAACTCAGTATTTACAATGCAGCATTTAAAAACTGTTCATTTAGGGGCGCCTGGCTGGCTCAGTTGCTTAAACATCTGCCTTCAGCTCAGGTCATGATCCCAGGGCCTGGGATAGAGCCCCATGTTGGGCTCCCTGCTCAGCGGGGAGCCTGCTTCTCCCTCTCCCTGTGCCCCTTCCCCTGCTTGTGCGCGCACTCTCTCTTGCATTCTCTCTCTCAAATAAATAAAATCTTTTTAAAAATAAATAAAAAAATAAAAACTGTTCATTTAAATTCTCTGCTCTGAGTGCCTTTAGTCATACATTAGATTCATGGCATATTAACAAAGTTTCCAAAAACAAAAACAAAAACAAAAACAAAACCGTAGCCATAACAGTTTGGTAAACACTGGTTTATACAAAACTGAACTGATTTCTTTATATATCTGAAGCAGGATTTCTCAGAGCCTTTAACAATGAATCTCTAAGTGCAGATTATAAAAGAATGTAGTTTGCAATGCTTCCCAGATTACTTGATCACAAAACCTTTTTTTGAAGAACCAGTATTCCAGGGACCATAACTTTGGGACCTGCTGCTTTAGACTAAAATAAAATGACATAATGGACTATAAATGCTTTATACAACATAAAAGCTAAACAAATTATATGATACCATGACAATCACTATTTTTATTATTGTTATTAAAATTACTATGCTCTTGGGGTACCTGGGTGGCACAGTAGGTTAAGTGCCCAATTCTTGGTTTCAGCTCAGGTTGTGATTTCAGGGTTTTGAGATCGAGCCCCGTACATCAGGCTCTACTCAGCATACAGTCTGCTTGAGATTTCTTTCTACCTCTCCTTCTGCCCTTACCCACCCTGCTCACTTGCTCTCTCTCTCTAAAATAAATTAATAAATCTTAAAAAAAAAAAGACTACTGCTCAAAGGAAACAACTGATTCTCTCTTCCCTTTCTCCTAAGGACAATTTAATCCATAGAGATCCGAGAAAAAGACAAACTAAGACAAATACATTTACTGGTATAATTTTCTGCTAGTGATAGTTTTATTTTACAAAGAGGTTGAGAAAATTATACATGCTCCTAGCTATCAAGCTTCTGTCTACTGCCTCGGTAGCTTCCACTACTTTTTTGAGATTGTCTACTGCATTTATCAAAAAATAGCAACTGTCCAGATAATCTCTATCAAAAATCCCAGGGGCATTTTTTGAAGACATAGGAAAATTCATCCTAATGGATGGAATTTTAAGGAACCCTGAATAGCCAAAACAAATTTGAAAAAGAAGAAGTAAACTGGAGGACCTCCAATTTCTGATTTAAAAAAAAATGTAGGGGTGCCTGCATGGCTCAGTCAGTTGAACATCTGACTCTTAATCTCAGATCAGTTCTTGATCTCAGGGTCATGAGTTCAAGCCCTGTGTTGGGCTCCACACTGGAGTTTATTTATTTTACTTAAATAAAAAATTAAAAAATTACAAAGCTAATTTAAAAAATTTAGTATTTATTACTAAATTTAGTAAATTTAGTAATTAAAAAATTAAAAAAATCAAAGCAGTGTGGTACTGGCATAAAGAGATGAATAGACTAATGCAATAGAATATAAAGCTCAGCAGAGTGCATGGGTGGTTCAGATGGTTAAGTGCCTACCTTCAACTCAAGTCATGATCTGAGAGTCCTGGAATCAAGACCTGTGTCGGGCTCCCTGCTCAGCAGGGAGTCTGCCTTTCCCTCTTCCTCTGCCCCTCCCCACCACTCCTGCTCTCTCTCTCAAATAAATTAAATAAAATCTTAAAAAGAATATAGAGCTCAGAAATGAATCGACACATACAGGGTCAAGTGACCTTCCACAAGGCTGCCAAGATCACCCAATGGGAAAGGACAGTCTCTTCGACAAATGGTGTTAGAGGGCACCTGGGTGGCTCAGTGGGTTAAGCAACTGCCTTCGGCTCAGGTCATGATCCCGGAGTCCAGGGATCGAGTCCTGCATCGGGCTCCCAGCTCCACAGGGAGTCTGCTTCTCCCTCTGACCTTCTCCTCTCTCATGCTATCTTTCTCTCTCTCACTCTCTCTCTGTCTCTCTCAAATAAATAAATAAAGTCTTTTAAAAAATGGTTTTAGAAAACTGGATATACCCATACAAAAGAATGAAGTTGGACTCTTATCTTGCACCCTATACAAAAATTAAATAAAAAATGGATTAAATCCCTAAACATAAGACCTAAAACTACGAAACTCCTAGAAGAAAATAAAGAGAGAAAGCTTCATGGCACTGAATGTCAATGATTTCTTGGATATCACACCAAAAGCACGACGACAAAAGCAAAACAGACAAATGAGACTACATCAAACTGAGAAACTCGTGCATCAAAGGACACATCAACAGAATGAAAAGGCAACCTATAGAATGGTAGAAAATACGTGCAAATCATGTATCTGAGAAGGGATTCATATCCAAAATATATAAAGAACCCCCCCCCCAGGGAGCTTGGGTGGCTCAGTCAGTTAAGCGTCCAACTCTTGATGTTAAGTCTTGACCTCAGGGTCGTGAGTTGAAGCTCCAAGTTGGGCTCCACACTGGGGATGGAGACTACTTAAAAAAAAAAAATCGTAAAAAGAAACAACAAAAAAAGAACACCCACAACTCAACACCAGGAATCAACCAATTAAAAAATAGGCGAGAGACATGAATAGACATTTCTCCAAAGATGAGTATAAAAATGGTCAAGAATATGAAAAGATGCTCAATATCACTAATCATCAGAGAAATGCAAATCGAAACAATAAGATATCATTTCATACCCATTAGGATGGTTACACATCAAAGAAAAAAAATACCAGAAAATAACAAGTGTTAGTGAGGCTGTGGGGAAACTGGAACCCTTGTGTACTGTCGGGGGGGCGGGGGACAGGCTGTAAAATGGTATAACTGCTATGGAACACAGATAAAATTAAAAGAGAACTACCATCGGGCACCTGGGTGGCTCAGTGGGTTAAAGTCTCTGCCTTGGGCTCAGGTCATGATCTCAGGGTCCTGGGATCGAGGCCTGCATTGGGCTCCCTGCTCAGCAGAGAGCCTGCTTCCTCCTCTCTCTCTGCCTGCCTCTCTGCCTACTTGTGATCTCTCTCTCTCTGTCAAATAAATAAATAGAATCTTAAAAAAAAAAAGAGAACTACCATATGAGCCAGCCATCCCACTCCTGTTTATGTCTAATAGAACGGAAAGTGGGATCTTGAAGAGATATTTCCACATTCGTGCTCATAGCAGCACTATTTACAATAGCCAAGATGTGGAAACAACACAAATATCCACAGACAGATGGATATACAAAATGTGGCACATCAGGAAGCCTGGGTGGCTCAGTCAGCTAAACGGCTGTCTTCGGCTCAGGTCACCATCCCAGGATCCTGGGATTGACCCCTGCATCAGGCTCTTTGCTCAGCGGGGAGTCTGCTTCTGCCTCGGCCTGCTAATCCCCCTGCCTGTGCTCTCTGTCTGACAAATAAATAAACAAAATCTTTAAAAACAAAAAAACCAAAAATGTGGTATATACATACAATGGATTGTTAGTCAACCTTAAAAGGGAAAGAAATCCTGTCTATGCTACAACATGGATGAGCCCTGAAGCCGTTAATGCTAAATGAAACAGGCTAGTCACAAAAATACAAATGCTGTATGATTCCACTGATATGAGGTATCTAAAGGAGCTAAATTCATAGAAGTTGCAAGTAGAAAGGTGGTTACCAGGGGCTGGGGGAAGGGGGCAGAGGGGGAGTGGTCTAATGGGTATCGAGTTTCAGATTCGTAAGATGAAAAAGTTCTGGAAATCTGTTTCACAGCAATGTGAATATTCTGGAAAGTACTGAGCTGGACACTTAAAATGGCTAAGACGGTAAACTGTGTGTTATATCCTTTTTACCACACAGACACAAGAAAACAGTACTGTCCTAGAATACTCACAGATGAATTGAGATCATTTACATCCAGACATTTTTCGTGCTTCTTCTGTTCACCTTTCTTTCTTTTTGTTCTAACCAAATATAGATGTTCCTTTTAAAATTTTCTCTTGGGGCCAGAATATTTAAGCGATTATAAATCGACTATACAGGTGTGTAAAACGAAAGAGCTAAAGTGAGAATTTCATAATGGGTCTGAAATGGCTTTTTTAATTAAACTTAATTTAAATTAAATTAATTAACATATAGTGTACTGTTAGTTTCAGAGGTAGAGGTCAGTGATTCATCAGTTGCATACAACACCCAGTGCTCATGGCATCTTGTGCCCTCCTTAGTGCCCATCCCCCCATCCCCCCACCCACCTCCCCTCCAGCAACCCTATTTTACTCCTATAGTTAAGAGCCTTTTATGGTTTGTCTTTCTCTCTGATTTCGTCTAATTTTTCCCTCCCTTCCCCAATGATCCTCTGTTTTGTTTCTTAAATTCCACATGGTTTCATTTGAAGTCCTCTTTCCCTTCAAATTTTGCAGTTGGAGATTAAACACATCAAGCAGCTGCTTGGCCATCCACAGTCTCGGAAGCTTTTCGCTACTCAGGACTCTGCAAAGAATTCAAGAGACTAGAGTCTCAGAGTCTGGGCCATCTCAACACTCATGGCCCACGAGCACCTACAATCCCTCTCCTTCCCGTGAAGGTATGCTTAGATTTGGTATATACAAACTCCTACCATCTTTGGCCTTTATTCTCTCTAGAGGTCAAGGCAATCCCTTGACTGGGGAACCAGTGTCAGACTGGGAACCTCAGTGTCTTACATTTTCCCACATTCGGGCAGCCTTCAGAGTCTCGGGACTCATTGCAGTGATAGAAGCATCGGCACAGACACAGGTCAGAAACACAATACAATTGGCAGCTTCCTTTTCTCATGTGTGGCATCCAAGAAGCTGCTTATCTTTTTATTAAAAATACTGCACTTGGGCGCCTGGGTGGCTCAGTGGGTTGGTGCCTCTGCTTTCGGCTCAGGTCATGATCTCGGGGTCCTGGGATCGAGGCCCGCATCGGGCTCCCTGCTCAGCGGGGAGCCTGCTTCNTGATTTTTCCTCTCAAGGAGAAGGTTCGTAGCTCAAGGAGAAAGAGCTTTTCTAACTTTAAGACACACTGGCTACCTAATTATTTTTATAGCATCTAATCAAAGGGCAGACTTAACAAGAGAGGAAAATTTTTTTTCTCCACCAGCCATACAGACTTGATTAAAAGGGCCCGGCTGCAGAAAGGCCCTTTGGAGAAATGTACGTTGCATGCACGTCCAGTTAATTTTGCCTTTTCGTGCGAAGGATACCAAATGATTTGAGCGTGAAGAAGCTGGCCCAGAAGTGAGACTTCAGCTGGTTGGCCCGTGAGGCAGAATCTCTTGAAAGGCTCCCAGAGATGAAGGTGGGGCAGTTTTAGCCTCAGAGACTTTCAGAGGTGAGGAGAGGCCCCACCTCCAAGACCTGCGTCTCTCTGAATCTTTGAAAAGATCTGAGTAACAAAGAGCTTCACAGACCAGGTATGGTCATTCACAGGAAGCTCTAGTTTCTTCATTCTGCTCATACAGCATTCATTGATAACCTCCGACACATCCTCTCCAACTCCCTTGCTCCACTCCTTCTGGGTTTCGGAGCAATGACTCAGAGATATCTGGGATGAGAAGGGTAGGGCTCTGGGCTGCGGTGGTGTCTGAGCAGCATGCAGGAGAAAAGACAGGAGAGGAGAACCCGCAGGGCTTGTGCTGGGCAGTGAGCTCAGAAAGGCTTGGTCTGACACCCCAGTCTCCCCCGCCCCCTTAGCTCTTCCTCGATTTCTTAAAGAAGGCTGAGAAAAGAGTCAAGAAAAAATAATGAATAAAAGAGCTGAATTCAAGATGATTTTCTTAAAACCAAAGTGCTAGTGAGACCTTCAAAAATGTGAGCCATTATGGGGCGCCTGGGTGGCTCAGGGGGTTAAAGCCTCTGCCTTTGGCTCAGGTCATGATCTCAGGGTCCTGGGATCGAGCTCTGCATCGCATCTGGCTCCCTGCTTGGCAGGGAGCCTACTTCCTCCTCTCTCTCTGCCTGCCTCTCTGCCTACTTGTGATCTCTATCTGTGTCAAATAAATAAATAAAAATCTTTTTTAAAAATGTGAGCCATTACTAGGTCTATTTTAATAAGAATGCTGCCAATTTTGAGTCTGTCTCTAAGATTAACAACTGATANTTTAAAAATGTGAGCCATTATTAGGTCTATTTTAATAAGAATGCTGCCAATTTTGAGTCTGTCTCTAAGATTAACAACTGATAGGAACCTTTTCAAAAATCACAAAAGAAAGTAGTATAATGAATACCTAAATTCCTATCACCCACCTTCAACAATTTCTATACATGGTGACAATCTTATTTCTTCTATTCTCCCACTTGTATTTTTTTTAAGATTTTATTTATTTATTTACCTGAGAGAGAGAGAGAGAGAGAGAGAAAGAGCAAGCAAGGAGTGGAACAGAAGGAGAGAGACAAGCAGACCCCATGCTGAGCATGGAGGCCCCCCACGGGACTTGATCCCGTGACCCTGAGATCATGACTTGAGCCAAAATCAAGAGTTGGATGCTTAACCGACTGATCCACTCAGGCGCCCCTCTCCCACTTTTAAATGTATTTATCTATATATATTTATTTTTGCTGGGGTATAATTAAAGCAAATTCAAGATATCACACTCCCCGACAGTACTTCATTAGAGAAGATAAGAAATTTTTTCATAATCCCACTGCTATTATTATACCAAACAAAATCAACAATAATCCCCTCATATCACCTAATAACAAGTTCTGAGGCTTCACCTCACCTGTCTGGGTTCATTGGCCCAAAGGAGGGAACCAGGACACATCTGTCTGACACCTTAGTCTCCTGTCCTTTCCAGACCCCTCCCAGGCGAGCCTTACCTGAGCTCCTCATGAGGTGTCTTTCCCAACGTGGTACTGAGCCCATCCACTTCCTTAGAGCCATAAGGGCAAAGCACTTCAAGGGAGTGTGTGTGTGTGTGTGTGTGTGTGTGTGTGCGCGTGCGTGTGCACTCATGCATGTGAACATTGAAAAACAAATTGGTTTTAGTTTAATACAGTTACGTTATTCCACATTATCCAGTTAACCTGTGTTTTTCTAGGTTTATTTTCATGGTGCCACGTGAATAGTGGACCACAGTTAAAACAAATAATCAGAAATGGAGTATCTTCTCCAGTGGCAGGTGCAATATCATATGCCCCTGATTTATAAGCCGCCCTCAATTTTTCTTGAAAAAACAGCAAAAGAACCAACTTAATTTTGCCAATAGTTCGGTCACTTCTTTTCCAGTTTACAAATCACCTTTTGGGCGTCGTAGCTCCGTCAGTTCAGAACTGTGGCCTTCTCTCTCCTTTTACTCTGGATGGCATCTGGGGCCAAGGAGGGCAGAGGCAGGAGGAGGAAAGGAGCAAGTGGTCCTTACTGGCCTCTGCTCAGGAGACCATCATCCCATCTTGGTTCCTGGTACACCTGATGCTCTGTTGCTGGGACCTGCCCTCGCAGGTCCACCTGCCTCTTCCCTCTCCCAACCGCAATCCCCCTCGGGACTGTCTCAGACACATCTGCTCCCCACTCAGGCTCGGGAAGTTTCGTGTGCTCTCCCGGAGTGCACTGGGGCATCAGGCGACTTGCGAGTGGGGGTGGAATGAGCTGTGTCTAATTCTCTCCGCATGGAACTGCCCCACTGCAACAATATACTCTGGGCCTTTGGGGTGCAGCTTCTCTTAGGGGCTTGGAATCGTCCCAGGAAATGCTCTAAAGGCGAACATCCTGGTATCTCCTAAAATATATCTATGTGTTACTACTACCCCCCCTCCAGATTTTAGTTCAAGAGGGGTTCAACGAGAAAAGCTTTTGCAAATGTGTCTGAACATTCTTTTTCTGCTCTCCCTTCTTTTCAAAGTTTTTCCCCATATCTTAACTGGAGTTTTCCAGAAGCGAACCAGGAGAGAAGAGGTGATCTCAAGGGAACACCGATAAAAGAGGTAAGAACAGGAAGCAGGAAAGGGGAGACAGCCACTAAAGGGTGCCCTGGAGTCAGCTCCCACTGGGAGTGTCTGCAGCTTAATTCTGCCGGGGAAACTCAGAGCAAGGAGAAAACACATGCCTTAGAATTCACTTGCCTAAGGAGGGATGAGGAGGGATACACTAGCTCTCGTTAGTCCTTGGTCGAAGGCTACTCTTGGGGGCATTAATTCTTCAATATTCCAGGCAGCAAAGGAGACTCTGGTTGAAGGAGAAAGTTCTCGGGGATGGAAATGTGGGTGCTGGCACTCCTATGACAAAAAAAAAAAAATCTGCTTTTACATTATTATATTTTATGGCAAAGTTTCCTAACTGGTCTACTGCAGCCCACTGGTGGGCTTCTCTCAGCTCTTTTGCAACTGAGTGGGGGCTGGGACAGATGCAACGTAAGGACCAGTCATCAGTTGTGAGCAGCCTTACTGGGGCTGCAGAGCTTATATGGTCAAGAAAATGACAGCCCCTAAAGATGTCCACCTCCGAATCTTGAGAACCTATGAATATCTTACTTTACAAACCTGAAAAAGGGACTCTGCCGATGTGATTAAGTTATAGATTTTGAGATAGGGAAGGTATCCTGGATTATCTAGGAGGGCCCAGTGCAATCATGGGGTTCCTGTAAGGGGGAAGCAGGAGGGTCAGAGTTAGAGTTGGAGGAGATGTGAGCTTGGAGTAAGGTGGCCATGAGGCAGGGAATGAGGGCATTTTCCAGAAGAGGCAAGGAAATGGATTTTCCCCTACAGCCTTCAGAGAAATACAGCTTTGGATTTTAGCTGAATTTACCCGAGGGCCTTGGGTAAACAATTTGGACTTTCTTGGTCTAGATTAACACCCTTATTGTAAAATGGGAGTAGAAAAACAAAGAAACTGCAAAATATTGCCCTGAAGATCTAACAGATTTAACAGCAGAAAAGCATTTTTCAAATTCCTTACATAAAAGAAAAACATTTTAAGACACAAGAATCTGTGATGCTCTGACCTATCTCCCATCTCATTTAGGACTGATTCTGTTTTGCATTGAGGCGTAGACACTTGACAAGCCTTGGTGATGGCCAGCTGACACAAACACCAACCACAGGACCGCTCTACCAGCTGGGATGAGCTCTGAGATATTAGACACTTCATAGGTTTGCATAAGCAATGGCAAATACACCAGATTATGAACCCTGGAAGCCTCTGGCTTTTCTCTTCTGGTGGGCAGCTCGAATAATCACATTTAGAGAAAGCTAAAACTCTTAAAAGCAACTACTAATAGTCCCTGGGGAGCACAACAGACGTGCATTTTCTTGCATAAACTACAGTTTAAGCTGAGTATTAAAACACCAAAAATCCAATGAAACAAGAAAATATACGAGGAAATGGGGTGAATTTATCATATTACAAAACCTGATTAATCTTTCTTTTTTCAAAATATTTATTTATTTATTAAAGGTTTTATTTATTTATTTGACAGAGAGAGAAACACAGCAAGAGAGGGAACACAAGCAGGGGAGTAGGAGAGGGAGAAGCAAGCTTCTTGCCTAGCAAGGAGCCCGATGCGGGGCTCAATCCCAGGACCCCAGGATCAGGATCCGAGCTAAAGGCAGACGTTTAATGACTGAGCCACCCAGGTGCCCCTGATTATTCTTTCTTTACTCATATCTTGCTGAAACAAAATTAAAACAAGCAACAGGAAAAGAAATGGTTTTATACTTAAAGATCTTGAACAGAAAAAAGTTATTCTTTTTGAAAAAACTCCTCCTTCATAAACACAAATATTGACAGAATAAAAGCAGTTTCTTGGGTGATAAAATGGTTTCTAAATAATGACTCAAATTGCCAAAGTATAATTAATGCCTAATATAATGTAAAGTCATCCAGCCAATACATTTTGCAAATTGCATTTTTCAAGGACAATGGTCTACAAAAATTCCACGTCTGAGACTCAGTCTTAGAGAATTAATCCAAAAATAGATCAAAGGCTATATGATGAAGAATTTAATTGCTACATGATCTACAGTAGCAAAATATTCTACCCAAATATCCACTGATGAAAGAATGTTTAAGAAGGGCGCCTGGGTGGCTCAGTGGGTTAAGCATCCTGCCTTCAGCTCAGGTCATGATCCCAGAGTCCTGGGACTGAGCCCTGTGGCAGGCTCCCTGCTCAGTGGGGAGTGTGCTTCTCCCTCTGTCTCTCCCCCTCCCCCTGCTCGTGCTCTCTCTCTCTTACACACACACTCTCTCAAATCAATAAGTAAAATCTTAAAGAAAAAAATCACTTATTCATTCAAAAATATTTTTTGAGTTGTCTACTCTGTGCTAGGTACTAGTCTAGCTATTGTGCTAGGGCAGGGAACAAAACACAAAAACCTTGTCTTCCACAGACTTATGTGAATATGAGGAGGGTCAGACAGTAAACAAAATAGCTAGTTAAATATATGACATGTGTAGGCAGGGCTGGCTTCTTGGGCTTGTGACAGGGCCCTGTACTCAGAAGGGCCTCCCACTTGCTTTAATGTTCTCTGGCAAGCTTCTTGAAATTTTTTTTTTAAAGATTTTATTTATTTGTCAGCTAGAGCCTGAGCAGAGAGGGGCAGAGGGGGAGGAAGGAAAAATCTGAGCAGACTCTGCACTGAACACAGAGCCCAATGTGGGGCTCTATTCCCCTCACCACGAGATCATGACCTGAGCAGAGACCAAGAGTCAGATGCTTAACCGACTGAATCCCCTGGCACCCTAAGCTGCTTGAAATTCTTAATAAATTTTAAAAAATGTTCCACATTTTCAATTTGCATTGGGCCCCGACAATTGTAGCTACAGAATGAAATACAGCAGGGTAAGAAGGACAGGAAGTGGGGAGGAGGTTGCAGATTTGGATTGGATGGTCAGCATCCGGTATCACTGTTACTGTATTTGAACGCGGAAATGAAGGATGTCCTGATTATAAAGAGTATCAATATCATAGGAAAATGTTTATTGCATAGTTGTCAGATTAGTGATTGCTATTGACTAAAACATGTACGCTGGAGTGTGTGGATTTAGGACAAAAGCCCTGGAAACATCCTTGGAAACCGTTCTCAATCCCACGCTCCCCACACCCGCGAGCGCCGTCAGCCTCATGTTCATGTACAGAATCCAAGCAGTCCCAGGGAATCTGAGCACCTTCCTGTATCTAGTTTTTTTTTTTAAGATTTTATTTATTTATTTGACAGAGAGAGACACAGTGAGACAGTGAACACAAGCAGGGAGAGTGGGAGAGAGAGAAGCAGGCTCCCCGTTGAGCAGGGAGCCTAACGCTGGGCTCAATCCCAGGACCTTGGGATCATGACCTGAACTGAAGGCAGACGCTTAATGATTGAGCCACCCCAGCGCCCCCTCTATCTAGTTTGTTAACCAGAGCCACCTACCCAGGTTACCTGTTTCTAAACTTGCCCTCTAATCTATTCTTCACACAGCAGTGATAGTGATCCTTTTGAAACCTAAAGCAGATCCTGTACTTCTCTGCTCAAAACCTTTCAATGGCTTCTCATTTCATTCTAGTTAAAAACCAAAAATCATTAAAATGGTGTGCAAGACCCTACGTGATCATCTCTACTCTAACACCTACTATAGCCTCATCTTCTGTCCCCTCCCCTACCTCACTCTGCTCCTGCCATTGGAGTGCTCCTGCCACTCAGCTCCTTGCTGATCCTGGAACACATCAAGTATGCTCTTACCTCAGGACCTTTGAACGTGCTCTTTCCTTTGCTTTGGTCACTCTTGGAGTAGCACATGGTTCTATCCCTCACTTCCTTAATGTCTTTGCTCAAATATCACTTTATTAGGTGGACCTTCCTGGCCTCTTTATTTAAAATAGCAAGCTACCCTTTTGACACCCTAATATTCCCTGTCCTCCTCTCCTGCTATATTTTATTACACAGCAGTTTCCACTTCCTTTCTTGTTACGTATTTATTATCGCCTGTCTCTCTCTCTCTCTCTCTCTCTCTCTCTCTCACACACACGCACACACACACTCTCACAAATATAAGCTTCATGAGGGCAAGCATTTTGTCTGTTTTCTTCACTGTGTGTTTTACATTGTCAACCTGAAAAAACACTGTCTGGTATATAGTAGACACCATAAATAGTCATTTGAATGAATATATCAAATTAAAGTGAAGCAAAATACATCTATTACTATTATAACTATGTAAAACATATGCCTAAGTGAATAAATTCAGTGATGGCAATAGCTATGCTAAAGTACTGGGTTATAGGTGATTTTAAAATTGTCTTTCCTGGGGCACCTGGCTGGCTCCGTCGGTGGAGTGCACAACTCTTGATCTTGGGGGGTGCAAGTTCAAGCCTCACATTCGGTGTAGAGACGACTTGAAAACAAAACAAAAAAAAACTTAAAAAATACTAAAATTCTCTTTCCTGAATTTTCTTCAAAGTAGTTGAAAATTTTCTATACGTTTTAAAAAATTACTATTATCTTCACATTGTAAAAACTATTAAGATACTCTAATGCAGTAAATACTAAACCAAATGTTTCCTTGTAAGGTTTTTCAAATCTTGCTTACTGGATTTTACCTGAAGTGATACAGATGCATAGTAAGCAGGCATGTCTTAATCCCTAGAAATGTTTGTGGCCCTGTGATTGCAAATCCCCATGAACTGACCACATTTTTATAAAATAAACTTTTTATTTAGTATAGCTTGAGATTTACAGAAAAATTACAATGATAGCATAGAGAGTCCCATACACTCCGTACTCAGTTTCCCCTATTATTCACATCTTATGTTAATAGGCCACATTTATCATAACTAATGAACTAATATTGATACATGATAACACTAAAGTCCCATGCTTTATTCAGATTTCCTTAGTTTCGCCTAACATCTCTGTTGTTGTTGTTCTAGTATCCCATCCAGGATAACCCATCACATTTAGTCGTCCTCTCTCCTTAGGCTCCTTTTGGCTACGACAGTTTCTCAGACTTTCCCTGTTTTTGATGACCTTGACAGTTTGGGGAGATTCTGGTTAGGTGTTTTGTAGAATAGCCTTCTCTTGGCATCTGTCTGATATTTTCCCACGCTTAAACTGGGGTTATGGGTTTTTGAGAGGAGTATCACAGAAAGTGCCATTCTCCACACATCATCTCAAGGGAACATGGGATCAGCTTGACTTACCGCTACTGAAGTTAACTTGGATCACCTGGTGGAGAGAGTTTTCATTATGAGTTTTTATTTACCAGAAGGAAATGGTAATTTCCCCAAAAAAGAAACTTTTGTTTTTGTTTTTTTTTAAATTTACTTACTTATTTAACTAGAAAGAGAGGGAGAGCACATGTGCCCAGGAGCGAGTGAGGGAGGGGCAAGGGAGGGAGAGGAACAAGCAGACTCTATGCTGAGCCCTGAGCCCGAAGAGGGGCTCAATCGCATGACCCTGAGATCATGACCTGAGCTGAAATCAAAAGTCGGATGCTTAGCCCACTGAACAACCCAGGCACCCCAGAAGAGTATTGTTTGAATCACTACAAATTAGGCCTGTTTAGTTAACTTCTTTTCTTAACATGTTTGTGGAACTTACCATGTACTAGGTACTGTTTGAGGCTGAACAAAGATTAACTCGTTCTGACCCTGTAGCAACCCTATGAAGTAGATTCTACTCTCCTATTTTACAGCAGAGAAAACTGAGGCACAGAAAGGTTAAGTAACTTTTCCAGAATTACACAGCTAGTAAGAAGCCTCTAGTGTTCTTAACCACTAGACCTTACTGTCTCTACACAATGGAAGAAAACTTACCACCATAAATGGAATACGTTAATTCTTTAGAAGTTATATCTTTACAGCACAGAGCAATGAGATCTAGTGCCTAAAGCAAACTTTTAATTGATACAGGTCCCTCCTGAGAGTCAGTTCCAATTCCGCCCCACCTACCACACCCAAGCTCAACCTCCCATGGACATTCCTGCCCTGTGCTGACCGTGGACCATCCAGCTATCTACAGAATCAAGCCTAAACCTCCTAGTACAGCATTCTCAGTTGCCCTCGACAGTGTCCTACACACTGCTTGCTCTCTCTGAAGCAGGCCACCAGCCAAGCCCTCAACACGTCACTTTCCCTGCGGCTACCTTGGATGTCTTTTTCTCTGCATTTTCCTAAACCTTTTATGAATTACTGACCATGAGCCTGTGGAAACTTCTTACCTCCCTAGAGCAGAAATAATTTGTCTCTCCTCCTTATTCCCACCAGCCCTTGTCCCTGGACCACAAACTTGCCTCATTCTGCCTCTGAGTTTTGCACACATGTTTAATATCCTCTATTAAAGTCTTAGTTTCTGGAGGCCAGGTACCTTATCACATGGCAGTAATGCCTGCCAGAGTAGGACCTCAATAAATGTCTAATTGAATCAACCCAGCTTCTATTTTAAAATGTCAACGTTTTGATTGACTCATCTACTACTTGCTTCTGAGTGGCATTATTTGACTATACATCTATTCTTCCAATATTATCAATAAGACTTCACTTTGTCCTATTTTATACAGGGCTTTATTTATTACAACTAACAGATCAATAACACGTGGTTAGATTCTTAGGTCAGAGTTCCTCCTCCCTGTCTTTCTGAGATGCTAAATGTATCTCTATCTCTGAAATAATGGAAGACTTGGATTACGACTGCTGTATCGCTGTTGGCTTGTCACCTTGGGCTGGTGACACAAACCTTCTGAGTCTCTCTGATAGGGTAGTTGTGAAAACTGATGAGATCAGGAATAGAAACACCTGACAGAAGCAACACTGAGTGTTAACAGAGGTGGGGAACTCTGTGTGTTATGTATAGAACATACTCACTCTTTTTTTTTCTTTTTTTTTAAGATTTTATTTATTTATTTTGACAGAGAGAGAGAGAGATCACAAGTAGGCAGAGAGGCAGGCAGAGAGAGGGAAGCAGGCTCCCCACTGAGCAGGGAGCCCAGGACCCTGAGATCATGACCTGAGCTGAAGGCAGAGGCTTTAACCCACTGAGCCACCCAGGCACCCCGAACATACTCTTTACAGTAGACTTATGTCACTACTCATCCCCATTTTAAAGTTTAGAAAACTGAGGCACAGAGAAGCTAGTTAGCTTATCTACTGCTACACCGGAGGTGAGGAGGAAACGTAGCATTTGGACCCAGGATGATTAAACCTAAAACTAAAACATTCTCTCTCTAGATAGTTGATGGAGGAAATATATGTACAAGGTTACCCAAGACCATTGGTGTCTTTCATTGACTCAGGTCTTCAAGAAGACCAATTCAGCCAATACTGAGTATCTAATAAATTCAAGGCTTAAGCAAGATTCACAAGGAAAGCCAATTCAAACCCTGATGTGAATACTGAGTTCCTTGTTTCTGACTTAAGATCACTTTCAACAAGTTTTCACCACAAGGAAAGCCTACCTCCTACATGAATGACCAAGCTTCATTCCTTACTGCTGCAGGCAGCACTGTGAGCACTGGGCCTTACAGCTCATTACAGCAGACGCCTGCGGCCTGAAGCATCCAAACTCACACTCTTTGGGCATGTCCTGGCTTCTTATTGCACTGACAAAAGCCTCCATGTGACACCTTTATGAGTCCTAAAAATAAGTGACTGGCCCTAGGATCTAAGTGATTGGAGATGCTGGGTCTCTTTAAAAGCCATCCTAACACAGAGAATAAACTCGAGCATTGCTAACTGAATCCTGGCAGTTGTTTATGATCCCATCAATAGAATGTACAGACCTCTCAAAGAGGGTGCTAGGGGATCTAAGGGACCATGAGCTGTAGAAAAAACACTGGTAACTACTAATTACTTCTGACTACCAAAGCTATCTTTCCTTGTACCAGTTAAAAGCTGGAGAATGTTTTTGCTTTTGGTTTCCCCATAACCAAATGAGTTTACCCCCATGCCATCACTGGGAAAGGGCTGCTACTGACATCAAGTGGGAGAGGCCAGGGATGTCACTAAACACCTGACAATGCACAGATCAGCACCACAACAAAGAATTCTCCAGCTCAAAATGTCAATAGTCCTGAGGCTGAGAAACTCTGCTCTCGCCCCATGCTCTATTTCTCCATCCTTCCATCCAAAGCTGAGATTCCATAATCAAGTGAAAATTCAAAATCTTCCATTGTTTTGCCCAACGCAGACATGTGGACTTTCAGAACCCTTTTTCTATCCCCTTTTGGCATGGAAGCTGTATATGTCCTAGGAACTGGGTGGGTGGGAAGGACAAGACATAAATACACACGAGCTCTCCTATTTCTGTGCTTTTCCCCCCATGCCCTGTTTTTAAATGTTTCCTACGTCAGCATTATGTCTCTTCTCAGTAAGGGCCAATCACGGCTTAAGTACAAGAGGGCACCTGGGTGACTCAGTGGGCTAAGCATCTGCCTTCAGCTCAGGTTATGATTCCAGGGTCCTGCCCGAGTTGGGCTCCCTGCTAAGTGGGGAGTCTGCTTCTCCCTCTGCCTCTCCCCCTGCTCATGCTCTTTCTCTCTCAAATAAATGAATACAACCTTTAAAAAAATAAGAAAAAATTTAGAAAAGGTTTAAGTAGAAGAACCCAGTTTAAAACTGCACATAAAATGCATGATTTGGGGCTCGTCACCATCATACGGCTTAAGGAGGGCAAGAGAAGGATAGGCAGCCAGTTCCTTCACCGAGCGGCTGGTTTGCATAACTTTGTAAGATTCCATCTCCTGATGTCCCACCACCCTGCCCTCTGCTCATCCGAGCCCCCATCACAAAATGACATATTTTAAGAAGAAAGAGTATCACCCCAAATCATATTCATAAAATTTGAAACTAGGAAATGGAAAGCTAAAGGGTCTCTATGAGTTTTCCTAAGATCCCTCACACTTAAGACATCTATCACATTCATTATTCACCAACAGTGAAAAGTAAATTTACTTTCAAATGTCACAGAAACTTACCAGTTGCTTATGACAATTCCTGGATTGGTGGCTTCTCGGGTTTCTTTTCATCCTTCTCCTTCCTCTGCTTCCCCGTTCACTTGTCCTTTCCACAAACATTCTCTGGAGCATCTTACTGCCTTCTGCAGGGGACCTGGAGAGAAAGTGGAAACACTCCCATCTCATGGGAACCCAGAGAACCATCCTCTTCCTCTCCCTGTGGTTCTCTCTTCATGGGGGAACGTGCAACCTGGAGAAACAAGGGCACAGAACTTTGTGGTTAGGAATATCTGAAGAGCACCTTCTGGATGGTCCTCCAAAACCACCAGTCCTGTCTTCTAATTCCTTCAAGAAGTGCTGCTTCTTGCTAACCTGCCCAGTGGGGCTTCCATTAGTTTTAATAAATCAGGAAGATCTGTTCCAGGTTACTCACGGAATGTTTGGCTCTCTACATTTGCGTATTAAAACTTGAAGTGGAGGAAAGGTGGTGAACGGCGACGGGTTTAAACAGGACTTTGAAATTCCGCAAACCTGACAATAACATTTCCCCCTGCAGCCTCCGCCTGCGCACCAACGAAATAGCTACCTCCTCCCCCGTGGTCAGCGCCAGAAAATCAGCAAGACCTGGCTATGAGTCTGTGTCTTCGTGCCTCCTTAAATCTCACCAAGCAGTATTTCGCGGGGAAAGAAAGATGCCGTTTAGCTCCAAAATTTCCTCCAAATGGTAAAATGAAAATGCCAGCCCTCCGCTTCCAGCCTGTGAACGCTGCCGGGTTACCTGGGCTTTGCTAATGCAAGTGCAAAGTGTAAATGGCTGGTTGATTACTGGCTTTCGCCCTTGGACGGAGAAATGAGATCACGATTTTCACGAAGGACAGGAACCGTCGCTGCCTCCGCCGCTGCCCAGGCTGCTGCTTCCCCTCCCAGCGCGGGTCCCGCATTACATCACCGGTGAGCTCTCGCTGGTGGGGGGAGAGGAGGCTGCGCCAGGGACTCAGCCCCAGACCAAGGGGAGTAAACACGGAGTAACGAGGCTAAAGGGGGAGGAGGGCGAGCAAGAGGAACAAGGAAAAGAGCAGGACCAGGTTTCCCACCACCACCCGCAGTCTGTCTGCCGGGGAGGGGGAGGGGGTGTGTGCAAGGGCGCCACATCCTTAAGCAGCCGCACCCCAAATTTTCCTGCACCGCCCCCCCAGCATCCCTCCACTTCCAATTGCAAGTCCAACAAAAACCGACATCCAAAGGGGCCAGGGCAGTGGCCTTGGGAGGCTCAAGGGGGACGGCCGAGAGATGCCACGGCACTGGGAGTGAACGAGGCGCCCGCGCCTCGGGGCAGGCGGCACCGTTAGCTGGGCCGGGCGAGATCG